>CAUYQV010071669.1:0-61121 GCA_963574575.1 Galagoides demidoff | reverse complement strand
CAGCTCATAGCAACCTCCAACTCCTGGGCTCAAGCGAGTCTCCTGCCTCTGCCTCCCAAGTAGCTGGGACCACAGGCGCCCGCCACAACGCCCGGCCATTTTTTTTTGGTTGCAGCCATCATTGTTGTTTGGCGGGCCGGGCTGGGGATTTGAACCCGCCACCTTAGGTGTATGTGGCTGGCGCCTTAGCCGATTGAGCCACAGGCGCCGAGCCAAAAAATCTTTTATCCTTTTAAAAATACATTAGCAGTTTTTGAAATCACTTGAACATCCAAGGAGGTCCTACTTGGACTGATATTTGATTGAATGACTCTCACAGTGTATATGACTGACTGGGGCAACCTCAGGACTGGAGCTGAATCAGACAAAAACACACCCTGGTATTCATGACTCTCTGCTGGGAAGTCCATAGAAGTAGGTGGGAACCGGAAGTTAGGGCTCAGCTGGGAAATAAATTAGGACTGGCCAATTGGAAGCATTTCTTCATCACCCATGAGTGGATTATTAGGAAATGGAAGCTCTAAGGCTGACTGGGTCCTTGCTGAAAATGTAACATAAGCAAATGAGTCTCTTCACTTCCTTAAAGCAACTCTCTCACATTACATTAAAAAACAATTGTTCAAAATTGCTGTACATACAAATGACTCTATTTAGCACAGAGACTGCCCCGCACAGTTATTGCTGAGGTGTCCAGGAAAAGTTCCAAAAGTATAGTTTACAAAATATATCACTGTATTTTGTTAGTAAAAATGTCAGTTATAGAAATGCAACTAACGTTGAAATGTCTTTTCAAGAAGGAAATACACATATACCAGGCTCCCGCTGTAGCACCTCCCAGAATGTTTCTCACGGACCAACTTCTACCTCAGGGCACACAGAGTGAAGGTCCACAGAAGCAACCCTGGGGCCATCGGCCTGCAGCACCCCAATCCCTCAGCAGTGCTGCCCACAGGCAGCATGCCAAGGTGGCAGAACAGGGCTGGGAACAGTCACAGAATGCTCGAAGGGTTTGGTCTGAGAAGGCCAGGGTTTGTTTCCTCATTGTGTGATGTCACCCCCTTAAGGAATCACTCTCAATATGGGGGAGACCAGGGAGACAGAAGGAACACGCAGCTGGGAGACTGAAGAGGACTTTGACATCACAGATCTGTTTATTCTCAAACATGGGTCTACTAGGAAAAAGAACTTTGCCAGGGTGGCATTCAAAAATGAGCTTTTCACACACAAATCCCCAGGCTGCGTATCCAGGGCACTGAGCAGGTGAGAATGGCACCTCCCCCGGGGAGCCTGTCTTCTCCAGACTTAGCTAAAATTTATTTTCATCAAAATGCACAACGTATCTGCAGGTTATCAGCCTGTGTGGCCTTCGTTTAAAAAAAGAAGACTGCTATCTCTGAGTCTGGATATTTTGTTAAGGTCTCTTTTATAAGGAATTAGCTATCAGAAATCTATCATGTTCTCCTGGTGGCACAGTTATGTGCTGTGTGACAAAGGCGGCTTCAAATCCCCAGGAAGCAGGACTGCTCTGCTCCTCATGTTTTCTCCATGGAAGGTATGTGTCTTTATAATTCCGTTACAATTTGGTGAGGCTGTGTGGCTACAGGTGCCCTTTGAGAATGCTTATTCACTTGATCATCGAAATCAGAATCAATGGGCTTCATATCACAAAAAGTTATTGGAATGGCAGGGTTTCTTAGGTTATGGCATGTGGGCAAGACAGGACTTCTGCTCATGCAGTTACTCAAGGCAGGAGAGTTACTCCTGATCTAAGGACAAGCCCGCACACAGTAGGTTTCTCCCACCTTGGCTTGAAAGCAGCAGTATCTGGAGGACGTTTCGGTCAGTCTCCATAGCAGACTGCGTTGCCAGGCAACAGACACATCATTCATTGTCTTCTCCCTTTTGCTTGTAGGAAGGGAGATCTAGCCAGGCGAAGACTGCACTACCACCATTTGGCAACTGCTGCAGACACCAGGGAATAGCACGGGCAACAATAGCGGCAGGTTCCCCAACACTGTGGAAAGGACTGAGAGCTCAACTTCCAGGGGTGCCCAGCCACATACTAATAAGAGACAGCGTGGGACCAGCCCTGTCTCCATGACTCTCTTCCAATGCAAAAGGGATTTTCTAACCTAGTCCCCCGCTTAGGAGCTGAAAATCTCTCGACGCCCCGTGCTGAGCCTAGCAGGTGCTTGTCCATCCCTGACGGGCCAGACTCACTGGAGCCACAGTCTCAGTGCTCCCTTGAGATCATAGTACGAGTTGGCCACCTCACAGCAGGTCACAGGGCAAGGGGCTCTCGTGAAGGATAAAGCTGAGCGTCACGACTTTCCAGGAAGGCAGCGGGGTCTCTGAAGATGAGTCCAAGTCCTTCTTTCCTTCATTGATCCCTAAAAGACTTCAGCACAGAGTCCAAGAAACTTTCCTTGGATTTAAGCGCAGAAGAGACGGAAACGGTTCCCTCTTGTTGGACCACGGCCCTCCCTTTTCACTTCCGGAAAGGGGTGAGTTTGTGGAATGTGTGCCAAAAGAGCGAGGGCTTCCTCTTGGGCTCTGCCAGGGCAAACACCTGCTGCTGGGGGACGCTGGGGGGCACCGTCACGTGGCGCTGCTGGAGTGGGTGCAAGCCCTGGTGTGGTGGGGCCACAGGGCATCCACTGTAGCCTACTTTGGAAGGGGAGAAAGATAGAACAGGGACTGAGGGTTAACCAAAAAGGAAAAGAAATGTGACAAGACTCAAAGTTCTTCACTAATTCTTAATTCACATTAACCAAAAGAACATCTGGTAGCTAAATGAGAAACACTATGTTCAGATACTGTGTGTGGAGCCTGAATCCTCCCAGAAATCCTCCGAGGAGGGTGCTGCTACCCTAAATTGAGAGGGAAGGAAACCAACAGCTACAAAGGTTATGTGGATCATCCACGGCAACGCCGCTGTCAAGCAGCAGAATTAGAAACCCAACAGGGAGCGAAACAATAAAATGCTTTAAATGAAAACCTGGAGCTTGGATGCCCCAGCCCAAATCCTTCTCTGCCACTTACTCCCTGTGATTACTGGAGAAATTCTGAGAAATCATTCCATTTCTCTGTGCCTCAGTTGCCTGATCTCTAAAGTAGGGGGTCATAATACCTGTCAGGCTGCTGTAATAATTAAATCAGTTACAAGAAGTGCTTAGAACCATGTCCCTGATACTTAACTGCTCTAGTCAAAACTGTCTCATTCGAGTAGGCATTTTATTTATTTAGTTTTCTTGACAGTCTCTCTTTCTGTCTCCAGCTGATGTGCAGAGGCATCATCATAGCTCACTGCAGCCTTGAACTCCTGGGCTCAAGTAAGCCTCCTGGCCCAGCCTCTCAAAGCGCCAGGATTACTAGTGTGAACCGCTGTGCCTGGCCCAGAGTAGGCATTTTAAATCTGTGCAGAGGTGATGTAAATGGTTTCTTAAAATCAGCTATTATATCAAAAGGTAACTATGTAAGTCAGTGTGATGTGATGAAAGGGAGTTGTCAGGGTGTGCTTTTGACACCACTTGTCAGGGCTGGGACTAGGTAGGTTCTGGACACGGACTGCTAAGCTACCTTGCTCAGGAACAGTTTCTCTTAGGTGCTTGAGGGCTATCTACTTTAGCTGGAGAGAGAGAGAAAGCATGTGTCTTAGAGAGAGTAAAGCAGTCTTCTTAGAACAGATCAATCTTAGTCTTTAGTAGAGCGTGATAATCTTCAGCAGAGAGACGCTGTGCTGGTGTTCTGCAGGCAGGAGAGGAGACAGAGTCAGAGTGTCCATGATAGAATGTGCGTGCTTCTTGACTGCCTTCTCCTCCAGCCTAATATAAGGCTGATCTCGTGCCTCTCAACACCACAGGTGTAGAGACTGCTAATTCACCAATGCTCTCATCTCACGAGCTCTCGTACTTGTTAGGAGATCTAAATCTCTCTCCATGCACTTTCCATCAAGGTGTTCCATTACAGGTATTTCCTATAACTCTCTCCTCCTAGCCATAGGCTATATGGGCTGCTACAGGGAGTGCTTGACAGGCAGGCAGGCAGGCAGGACTTGGCTCAGAATCTACCCCTGGCCCTGACTTGCCATAACACTTTCCTCATCCTCCAGGGCGACAGGAAGAAAGAAATAACATAGCCCACATAGAGTGCCAGACCCTGCAGCCACTCATCATCATCAATGTTCACTCCATTCTTCAGCCTAGCTGCTGGGCGAGAGACTCTTAGAAGACACAGAAACTAGTAACATCTCAGAAACTGATAGTTACTGGTCACTTGCCTTTAACAGTGGAGACACCCAGGCTCGGCACCTGTGGCTAAAGTGGCTAAGGCACCAGCCACATACACCTAAGGTGGCGGGTTCGAATCCAACCCAGGCCCACCAAACAACAATGATCGCTGCAACAACAACAAAAAAAAAATAGCCAGGCACTGTGGCAGGCGCCTGTGGTCCCAGCAACTTGAGAGGCAGAGGCAGGAGACTCGTTTGAGCCCAGGAGTTGGAGGTTGCTGTGAACTATGCCACAGCATTCTACCCAGGGGGACAGCTTGAGGCTCTGTCTCAAAAAAAAAAAAAAAAAACAGCGGAGACACCCACACATGCATGTACAAGGAATAAATTTTTTTTCTCTGCATTCAAGATATTTATAACTTAGTGGGGGGAAAAAAAATCTGCATCTGAGGCTCCAGGCCCATAGCACAGTGGTTACAGTGCTAGCCACATACACAGAGGCTGGTGGGTTCGAGCCCGGCTGGGGCCAGCTAAACAACAATGACAACTGTAACAAAAAATAGCCAGGCATTGTGGTGGGTGCCTGTAGTCCCAACTACTTGGGAGGATAAGACAAGGGAATTGCTTCAGCCCAAGAGTTTGAGGTTGCTGTGAGCTGTGATGCCACAGCACTCTGAGGGCGACATAGAGAGACTGTCAAAAAAAAAAAAAAAAAAAATCTGCGTCTCTGTGGGAAAGCAGGGAATGCTCAAAGTCATTTTGGCAATGCATTCTTCTTGGCCTGTTAGGTGATGGCCTATCATAGCATAGTCCTGGGATTAACAGGTCCTTACTTTTGCATTTTTAATTAGGAAAATATTGAATGGAATAAATTTGGTAAATCCCTTTTAGAGTAGAAAGCTGATTATTTGAACAAAGTTTTTAAGAATGCAATGCACATTTTTGGAATAAACATCCCTATTACTGAATTCCTGTTGGGCTAGATCATTTCTGTCATCTGCATTGTTAAAAATCTTTGAGCTTTAGGACTCCTGGGTATGTGGCCTGAGCACTGAATTCTAATGTGTGCAGCAGACAGTGAGTCACTGCTATAAATAAGTTCCTGTGTCGCCTGATGTGATCAACTTCTTTAGATCTTTTTTCTTAATCTAGATAAGAATGCAGCCAACCTACAGTTAACAAGACAGCTGGGGTTGGCAATTTCCTCCTCTCATGCCCAAGATGCAAGAGCCTTGGTTTGGCTCAGGCTGATGCCATGTGTGACACCATAGTCCCTTCTCTGTACCACCTCCAAAGACCTCTCCTATGTCCACTCTCCAAATGGAGCCAACACTGATATACGTCTAAAGCCAGGTACAGGCTGACTTTCAGCTGTCCACTGTTTCAGATGTGTCCTTTGAGTTTTAAGTCACACTTCTCTCCTTTGCTCAGAGCTGGTCACAGGCTAACAACTTCCCCCACTTTCACCGGAATACCAGTACACATGAAGGAGACGAAGCCTTCTCCAAATCTCACCTTTTGACTTCCCTTGTCCTGCCTTTTGAGCATTTGACATGGCGAGTTTCTTCTGATTTTCTGAAATTTCCATTCCTGAAATTAGGGACAAAAGTGACATATGTTCAGAACCAGTGAACACATTTTGGAATACAACTCACACCACAACCCCAGTCAGCACTGCCTTGTTCACCATCGCCTGAGGCAAAGAACCTTGATCCTCAAAGAAGCACGAGTAAGATGGAAAGGGGAGGTCGTAAAGACTATCACTGGGTGGCCACAGAGCTATCTTCCAGATCCAGACATTTTTTAAGAGTGAAATGGCATACTGTTAATAAGATGCACACAGGCTATTTGGGTAAAGCCAGACCCTCCTGAGCCAATGTCCACACAGGGTCACCCCTATTATTGCCCTAAAGAGTGAGGCCCTGGGGAGAGAGGACAAAACAAGGGTGCCATGCCTGCCCTCCACATGCCATGAATGCTTCGGGAGCTGGCCACTGTCCCCTGGCAAAGGTACTACCTGAATGATGGTAATCAGACTGTGTGCCCCCCAGAGCACACAGCACGCACCCCAAACTCCCCTCTGCCATAAAGCCCGGGGGCAGAGCAGCGCTGTCTGTGTGCAGGGGGCAGACTGCAAGAAACACAGTGCTGGCAAACTGGAGAGGTGACCTGCTGCAACCTTGCAGCCAGGACGTGAGTACAGATGGAAGGACAGAGCCCACCGTGGCTGGGGCTGGGTGCTAGATCCTGCCTTCTCCCGCGGGAAGCCTTCCACAGTTGATCCAGGACCTTCCACCTGTCCCTGCCTTGTCCTGACATCTGGCTTGGGCTCCCCAGCAGTCCTTGGCATCTCTAGCATCAGAGGCCCTCCAAGCCCACCCTGGGGCTTGGCCCCCTCCAGCATCTGCCCACACATTCCAGGCAAGGGTCTGCGTCCCATATTATCCCACACTCGCCAGGTTCAAACTCCGTGGCTCAGAAACCCCTCATTCATATAGGCACGTCTTCTGACCCCCACAGCAAGGGAAGAAAAACAGGTCCCTCCTTTCTCTTCCACTGAGGACAGTCTGGAAAGTGGTTAGGGTGCCCCTGTAGGCAGTCACGTCATCTCAGGAAAAACCCAGATGTTCTGACTTACACGTGATTTCAGTGTCTGCACTAGACCACATTACCCGAAGAGTAAAATTACGATTTGTGACTGTCATTTTGCATCTTAATAACTGTCATCTGCAACTATCTCCAACATTCTGGGTATGACAGAGTGATCAGCCTTATTCCAATGGGCCTTGGTTCCACACCAATATACACAGCAATTGCTGGGACTCAGATTTCTGCTTGGTCTAAAGGCTGCTCCGACAGCTGGAAGGGGCCACCTGTTGAGAATGTTTCTGAGCAGATTCTTGCTTCTAGTGGCAGATTAGCCTAACCCACTTGTAAATCCTTTCTGACTCTAACAGAGGATCCCACAAAAAAACCTCCTATGGGTGAGACCAAAATCCATAGCCAAGCTTAGAGCTGGTGGCTAGGGAGGGGGCACAGAGGTCTAGACTCACTTGGGCTGACTTCCTTTTGACAGTTTGTGCTCAAAACCTTAAGGAGCTTGAGGGGCCCTGGAACTGGGGCCTGGAGACTGTGGTGGGGCCATCCCTAACACCAGGCATGGCAGCCTCAGTCTCCTGGGGCCACAAGCTACTTCCAGGCCAGCAGAAGTGAGGGTGTCAAATCAAAGAAGTAGAAGCATAATCATGAGCTGAAAGAGCAACGCCTGAACTACAACATACGGCATAGGGTTCCTCACTTCATGTGAGGGAAACATGAAGAGCTGCTGGGTGTAAATCCACCATGGCAGCAAGATCGATTTAAAGTGCTTTGCAAAAGCACAGCCCCAGGAGACGCCTTAAGAATCATCTGCTACTTCTTTTTTTTCTTTTGAGACAGAGTCTCTCTATGTCACCCTGGGTAGAGTGCCATGGCATCACAGCTCACAGCAACCTCAAACTCTTGGGCTTAAGCAATTCTCTTGCCTCAGCCTCCCAAGTGGCTGGGACAAGCGCCCGCCAGAATGCCTGGCTATTTTTTTTTTGTTGTAGTTGTCATTGTTTGAAGGGCCTGGGCCAGGTTCAAACCCACCAGCCCTGGTGTATGTGGCTGGCACCCTAGCTGCTGAGCTACAGGTGAGGAGGCATCATCTGATACTTCTGATGGCCTGGGTGAGAGTCACCTCCATGTGGCTTATCCTCTGGAAACACATGCAGGTAGTTTTAAATGCTACTTACTATCATGTCTCAAGAGTGGGCCAGTTCTATAAACCTCAATTTTCTCATCTGTAAAGAGGGCACAGTAATAGTAGCCCCTTCATAGGGATTCAATGACATCATCTCTATAAATGTGCTACAGAGGGTGTGGCACAGATTTATGTTGAATAAACATTGGCTGCAGTGACTACATCACCCACCTCTGCTAAGCAAGTTTAGAAGGACTTATGATTTATAAATCCTTTCTCTTTTCCCCACACTGGGACTGGTCTCTCATGGAGAGAGCTGGGGCAGACCAGGCATGCAGGGCCAGAGAAGGAGGCCAGAAAGCCGAGTAGCTCACCCATCTCCCGGTCCTCCTGCACCCGCCTCCTTTCGTCCGCACAGGCCTGCAGCCACCTGGCTTTGTCTTCTTGTTTTTTGGCACAGAAGAGATGAACCTCGTCCGTGGTCTTACTGATGAGTTTGAAGGCATTCTTCACGCTGAGGTTCCAGTCCTTGTCCCGCCCGTCCTCCAAGTCCACGAGCTCCACCTGGTCCATGTCCAACCGGCCCTTGTAGTACAGCATGTCCCGGCGCAGCAGGTCTTTCTTGCAGGACACCAGCTGGTGGTCAAACAGGAAGAACATCCGCTGCTGGCTCTTGCCTTGCTTAGTCATTTTGGTCAGTTCCCCAGAATGAATCAATTCTGAGCTCCGATCTAAGATATCTAGTCCCTGGAAGGATAAAAACAAGACCGTAAGATCCTTCAATTCTGATTTCCTCGGTGTCAGGCATGTGGGAGAGGGTTCTGACACTGAACTTTCTCTGACTGTCCAGTCACCTGAGGAACTGGACACCTGCCCCTGAGCACTGGTGGGCAGGGACGCAAAGGCCATTTAAACCTCAGTTTATTGGTCTCCATGACATTTCTTTCTTTTCTTCTTTCCCCAGAAAATGTTACAGTACTTGTACATTATCTGAAGTGTCTGCCTAAGTGAAACCTCTGCTGAGAAGCATGCTGAATTAACAGAACCCAGCCAAGATCTGAAATGGTGACCAAGACTGATCCTTCAAAAACAAGCAAGCAATGAGGAGGCTGCAATGTATGGGCACATGGTACTGAGAACTCCTGTGTCAGGTATACAGCAGTCCTTGAAGTAACAACTGTTAAAGAGTTTATGGTCTTGGAAACAAAAGGCCAGAGGGCAAATTGCCAATAAGAAATTAGTATCTTCTGACAAATCATCTAGTAAATGTCAGAATCCAAGATCAAAAGGAAAAACACACTTTTGCTGTATTTAGGTTGGATCAAACCCAGTGTTACTTTATGGTACCTGGTATGACTCTGGCTTTGTTTTGTAAGATTTTATTCTCCTTTAATCCCAGTCATACACAATATTTTTTGAAGGCAAAAGAGCTTGACTCCAAAATAGTTCTTCTATTTTCTTGCTTAGAGCAATTCCTTGTCCTAGATTCTTTACTTACAAAATAGGGGAGTTGGACTTGTTGTTCTCTGAGGTCCTGTCCAAGCTCCAGAGGGGTATAAGGCCCTTGAAATTATCATATTTCTCCCAACTTTTAATGCTATCACCTGCATTACTTAAAAAGCTAATTTCTCACTCCTGCAGAGAATGAGTTCTGATCAATTAGTGGATGTAGGAAAATCTAACTTGGTCTAAAAACAACCAGGAATGCATCAGCTTGTCGTTCTTACAGTGGTAGAGCATGGTGGTTACAGCACGGACTTTGAAGTCAGGCCCACCTGAGTTTGAATTCAGCTCTGTCACTTTTTAGCTGCGTGGCCTTGGGCAAACTACCGAACCTTTCTGTACTTCAGTTTCTCCATCTGTTAAGTGGGGATATTACAGTGCCCACTTCATAAGACTGTTGAGAAGATGAGATGTGGTAAGCACAATACAGGGGCTAGCTACTGTCATTGTTGTTTTTATAACTAAATATGGATGTGCGCGTCTGTGTGTGTGTATAGACACACAGAGAGAAAGAGTATTTGCTGGACCATTATTGTAGGTTGCTATGTCAAGTTCTATATTTGTAATGTCTTATATAATGCCCATCATAGCCTATGAGGTAGATAATATTTTCCTCCCTAATTTATAGGATGAAAAAATTAATTTTGCCCAGATCAAACAGAATTCAAATGTGTGCAGTGACCCCAGAGTCCCCCGTGCACAATGAGGTTGCATTTGAAATGTGCTCCAGTTGTTCCCTGGAGCTTATTCTGTACCAGGAGAGATGGGTTAGATGAGAGCAGCCTTGAGAAGTCAACTGCAGACACTTTTATTTCTTCATGGAGGTGGGCTATAAAGTAGCTGACTATTAAATTCAGCAACACGCCTCAAAATAAATGCACTATTAACAGTATATGCCACAAAGCCAGGAAAACCAAGTATGGAGAAGAGGATTTTAAAGCATGTCAACACCCACGGAAGATGCAGGAGGGAGTGTGTGTGTGTGTGTGTCGGGGAGGGGGGGTCCCACTTACCTCCCAGCCCACAATGGACACCTGCCAGCGAGCTATCTTGTCTATGCTCTCCAGCTTGCGTTTGCGCTCATTGATCAAACAGGCTACGTTCTTCATGGCCTCATATGCTGCCTTTATGTTGCTGTAATCACTGCGAAATGGGAAGTTAATTTTAACCCTGTAACATGGACTTCGCGCATGAGAAATGACAAAATAAGGCACTGGATCCCTGCTTCCTATACTAATAGTCTAGACAAAGAGGCATTTAAATAACAGCCTTTGTTCCCCTTTTCTTATTCCCCCATGAATAGACTATAGTCTGCATACTTAAGGGAGCCAACACAGTGCAATTCAGAATTCTTTGGAACAAGAATGTTTTCATTCATTTCCCAGAAATCACAATGAATGAAAGTAAATACCACAAGAAGTTTTAGTGACAGTGATAATGAATTATTTTCATTAATATAAAGAGAATGGTCTATCACTGTCTTGATTCTGATAGAAATAGTTTTGCTATTTAAAGCACTTTTTAAAAAATCACTATCCATTTTTAAGAGTAACGATACACTTGAGTTCCATCTTTTATGCTGTCTAGGAGAGGACAGGGAAGGGAACAGCTACAGATCTCTGAAGTGGGGAGTTATGGAAATGCTAATATGGCATTTGCCACACCAAAAGATCTGCATTCCTGGTGCTTTCCGCAGGCATTCAGTCACATCAACCTAAAATGTTCTCCCCAGCAGGCACGTGTCCCCAAGCTCACCAAAGCTATAGGTACTGAGAAGCCTGCTCTAATTGACACACAGGCTAGAACAGAGCACATTCAGATCTGACAAGTTTTACATTCAAGTTATGCACAGCATTAATAATCTGTGGATGTGTAAATCACCCCCCCCCCCCCGCCCCCCAGCTAATGAGCTGCACTTTCTACTTTCCAGTGGTGACTTACAGGAAAGGTCCCCACTGGAACACATGAGAGTCCTACATGTAGGGGCAAAGCCTTGGAAGCAGAGTCTATTGTCCATTTACCAAACACTCAGCTCCAGGGGAGCCATCCCCTGGCATGGCCTCACCAAGCAGACCCTGTGGCCTTCAGACAGGCCAGTTCACACTCAGAAATGGAGCAGAAAACAGGAACAAAAATGCCATAAAAGGGCTGCTGAAAGAATGGGTGCAAACCTCCCAAAGAGGCCGCCAACAAGGAAGAAAGGGTAAAAAATAAGTTTTGGTAGAAAATTCCAGAAAAGAGACAGAATGAAAAGTTTTAGAATTTTTTGCTTTGTTTGACTTACAAAGTGAGTTCCTTTGTGGGGGAGGGTCATTTACTTTAAACTAATATTATTTTTTAAAAACAGCCAAAAATTTGTAAATACTTACAGTGAAAAATGCTCTTAATAGAGAAAAACCAACTATGGAGGAGTGATGTGGGGGACACAGTGTCTCCATCTTGGACAGCTGTCTATCTAAGTCTTCAAAAAGATTTTGCTTTTAATTCTCTTATATTTTTCTGGCTCCTTATCATCATGCCTTTTCATTCTTTCTTTTAAATTTCTTTGACAATTTGTAGGAATTCAGTGTAACCTAAATTCTTTGTACCCTCCATGAATACCAAATAATTATTAAAAAAGTAAAAAAAAAACCCAAAAAAACCTGTAGAAATATTTATAACTTAAAACAAAAGTCTTCAAATTTGTGGCTCTCTTGACTTCCCTGATTTTTTCCACTAAACCTTTCTGCTTTTTCTATCAGAAAAAGAAAAAAAAATAGATACAGCTCTCTTTAATCTACTTTAATGAACTCTTCTCTCTTATTCTATTAGTCCTAATTCTAAAACCCACGTTGAAGGTACATTACATTGCTTTACCTGCCAATCTAATTGTAAAAAGCTTCCCTTTTTAAAGCCCTGTCTCTCTGCAGGAGTTCAGAAGCTCAGAAGACAACAGAATGATCCATTCTTCACTCCCCACACGAAGATATTTAGTTGTTAAAACTCAGAACTGCTGTGTTTTGCTACAAATTGCCTCTAGGTACAATCCTTTTCCTCTCCCTCTTCTCACCAGGACCCTTCAAGAGGAGTCTCTATAAGAGCTGCAGGTGCAGTAAAACCCTTGTGCCAGGTACATGAACCTTGTTTGGTTGGGTTCTCCCTAAAATAGTAAGTTCTAGCCTAGAACCTTGCACCACCATGTCTGCCTCAGAGTCTGGCACACAGTACGCGGCAGGTGAGAGTGCGATCAATGAACCAGGCACCACCACTACCTCAAGGCACCAAAGAGCTGGGTCATGCTTGGTGACATTTTTCCATAGCATGGAAAAAGAGTGTGCCCATTCCAACTCTGAAAGGGGGACATATCTTATGTATCATCACAGCAATGCTTCTGTGCACGTAGGAAAATGATGGTTTGTTATTAAGGAAGCAAGGGATAACTTTTTGGCTCCCCCAAAAGAGACCATATGCCAGAGACAGAGCATTCAGGTAATGGTAAAAAGCAGCCCTGTGCTCCCAGCAGGGCAGAGAGGAGCAGGGCTCAGCGCCTCCGCATCTCAGCACAGCCACACAGCCGGTCTGCTCAGCTGACCCTACATGCTACTGCCACCTCTACCTTTTGTGCATCCTCACCCTTCTAGAAAGTAACTTTTTAGCCATATAAATATTGCTCTGGAGTTGCTAGGGATCACCCTGAGGAATACAGGAGAGGAGAGGAGGAACGTCTTTCTGAAACTATTCACACAGCGCCTTTCTTCTAAAAAGGTCTGTTAACTACTGTGTAGCTACAAAGGAGTGTTTATACAACGCACACAAACTGTAAAGAGTAACAACAGCACAAAAATCCCCACAGCTCATGACATGTTGAGAACCAGCCTTCTGTTTACATATCTCTAAGAATGGATATCCCTGGAGGCTTTTCAATTACCTTATTTCAGTAGTTAACACATTCTAAATGATGCAAAAACTTCTCCCACAGAGCGAACCCTGAAATACCTATGACATCTGCGGGCCTGTGCTGTCCTCACCTGTGCTCCTGTGTGGTGTACTTGAGCAGCTCGGCCAGCTGCAGTGGGTACTTGCAGATCTTCTGTACTGGTGTGAGCAAGAAGCCGTCGATGGCGATGTCGATCATCTGCTGCAGCAGGCGGCAGGCCTCAAAGAAGTGCCGGTACTTGCCCTGCTTCATGAGCTGCGAGAGCTCCAGGCAGGCGCCGGGGTGGTTGTTGCAGTACTCCGAGTAGATGGAGAAGCCCTCTTGCTGCAGAGGGGAGAGCACAGGTGTGTCAGCTTTGGCCGTGGCTCCACTGGAGCAGGCACAGGTAACACCCTGACCCCTCTAAGGGGCACTTTTGGGAAGGAGGGGATGGATTCAAGCAGGAGGGCAGATTCCCACGCTGCTCTGCTCGGTCTGCTCCAGGGCGCTTCCTGGAGCTCTCCAGAGGTGGGAGAGGCGCTCTGGGACTGGCACACTTGTGGCATTCCTGCTCCCAGCTGTGATCTGATGACCTAGCAGCAGACAACAGGTGGTGCTGCTCTAAAGCCCGACTACCTCCTGCCTCATCATGCCACTTTAACAAACTCCTTGACCAAGAGGTGCTGCTGGACGCCTTCACCGCGAGGTCACCAAGTGCCCTTCTCCTCCTTAACGCTGTAGGGTCAGGCCGTCATGCATGTTGCCCTCTCACCTCAGACAGAAGGTCTCTAGCTCACTCTCATCTCCCCGCGCTCCGCTCCACTCCACCCTGGGCTCCAGGGCAGCATTCTCCCCTCTTCCTTCCACGTGTCCTGTCCCGGGCTCCCTCACCCTTCCTCTATCTGAAGGTGCAGTCCCCATGGTGCAGCTCCTCAGCTCCGAGTGTGTCCTTCCCCAGACAACACCTGCCACTGGCCCCGCCCTCACGGCAACCAGCCTTCCTACCCCTGCCCAACTCCACGGCCTGGGCTTGGGTCTGCTCAAACTCAACAGGCCCCAAACCAAACTCTGGTTTCCCTACAAAACATTTTCCAAATCCACCTGCTAATTCTTTGAGACTTAAAGCCCTCCATGTAGTTCTGACTGCTCTTTTTTCTCTGTTGCTTCCAATCAGTCTCGTCAGGATTGAACTACCTATTTTATCTTTCTCTTTTTTTCTGTATCCCCAGCAGTGAGCCATGCTCTCCTGATCACTGCAGGGAGACGCACTTCCCAGGGCCACCACCCTGCTCCTGGCCTGACTTCACCTGGTTTCTGCAGCTTCTCTCTTACTGTGACCTAGGTGGCCTGGGCATACTTGGGACCTTGTAACAGGCCTGCCTATGGGGCCTATGCCTTCTCACCTGCATTACCACTAAAACATCACACTCAGCTACTTCAAATCTATACACCCAACAGACTAGCTCGAGAGAGCTACTGGGCCCAGCACCCAGCAGTGAAGGAGGTGGTGTTGCTGTCATCTATTTGGGCTGTATTTAAAATCTTCCTCTGAAATCTTTTATTATTAAGGAGTAATAGTCATCAGTTAAAAAGTGATAAGCTCATGTTGTCATTATGGGAATGTTTAGCAGTCATGAGCGCACATGCCTGGGTCTAAATTCACATTTGCCAACTTAACTGGGTGTGACCTTGGGTCGCTTATTCTTTGGGCCTTAGTTTTCTCATTTATAAAATAGGGAAAATAATTGTGCCAACCTCATAGCAGCACAGCAGTCAATATAAAAAAACGCTTTAAAAAGTGCTTGAAATAGAAGAAACACTAGATACTGTTAGAAATTACTCCTATTTCCAGACTACATAAAAGGATTTTGAAAAGACAGATTTGGTATTTAGGTAAAGACTTTAACCAATCAATTTTACAAAGAACATCTCCATTTGATGGAAAATTAATCTAGCAAACAAACAAAAAGTAAAAAGGACGTGCTTCAAAATTACCTTTTGGTATGTTAAATTTTTAAAAACATTTTAAATGACAAAAAATTAAAAAATAGGAACAAAATTACTACTTAACCAGATGTCATTAGTAAAGAAGTAACAGTGACGGTGACATACGTGTTGAAGAAAGCAAGATCCTATTTCACTTAAGTGAGGTTCCTCTTTATTGTACTGTTTCTCAAGGTCTTTCAGAAACTTTCTTTGGAATTTGTAAATATCTTCAATGTTTCCAAAAATAGTGGCTAGTTGTGCAACAGTGAACATTCCCGTGTGCTTGCGGCACTGTCGGATATAGCCCTGAAAAACACAAAAGTAAACTTTTTTGTGTAGGTGGAAATTCAAAGAAATTATTTATTTGAATGATACAGTTTTGGGGGCCTAAAGCCATGAGGAAAGTGACAAGGTTCACATGGTTGGATTTATAATCCAAGGAACCATATCATGTTCCAGAAACAAGTTTCAAACACCAGAGCTCAAAAATTGACATGGTCGCGCTTTTCTCCAACTCTTAAGATAACCATTCTCCCATCCCTAATTCCATTTTACAGCTGAGAAAACTTGTCAAATGCAGTGTCATCACTTGCTGAATAGCTATTGCAACTCTGCTCACTGTCAGCCCTGGCACGCAGCCAAGGACGTCTTCCCGAGGACTCTACCACCACCGTCTGTAGACAGCATACCTCTGTAGACTTCATCAGAAGCTGACACTAATGAAGAACATTAATTCTCCACATACAATACCATAGTTATACTATATGGTGTGGGCAGAAGCCAGTGGGATGGGAAAAAAGGCTTTGCATATGTGTAACAGTTAACCTCCAAAATAGCGTCATGCCATTGAATAGACTAAACTGACCATATGGGAAAACACATACCACTAACTATGTAGTATGAATTTCATCAGAAAACCAATATACTGTAATAGTTCAGAGTGCAGGCTCTGGGGCACAAACCAGCAGGGTTTAAATCCCAACCCTGCCAGTTAATTTCTCTATATGCCTCAATTTCCTCATCTATAATAGGGAGCTACAGGATCTAACTAGTGAGAATGTTGTAAGAGTTAGTCCAGGTAAGGTATGGAACAGAGTAAATGCTTGACAATCACTAGCAATTACCCTAATTTCCTAAAATGCCACTTCTTTCACCATACGTTTATACACAGTAAGATGGTTGGCACCGATAAACTAAACACTGGTGAGTCTATATGGCTGGCTAATCCCATCCCAGGACAGCCTTCCATGCAGAGCAGTCACAGCTGAATTGATAGTGCAGACATCAGCACCACAGCTAGTGGAGCTGGAATGATCCCGCCAGGCAAACAACAGTTTAGTGTGATGCTGAAACAAAATCCATAAAAACCAAAAGTAGCACCGGAGGAAAAAACCTTTCAAATACCCATCTACTAATGGTCCAGTCTCAGAAATCAGGACAAGACTACAAAACTTACTGCCAAGTAGAATGCCATAACATTACAGGGTCTTGAATAGGACCAGATAAAACCAATTCCTATCCCCCCGGCTGTATCTGACTCAGAATGTTGCCTGTGAGTTAGCTGACTGGCTGCGGTGGGGTTGCAGAGAGTGACAGACTTTGATTCTCTGTAAAGTCAAATAAGGGTGTGGCCTTCCGTGAAAATCATTCACTTTAAATAATCTCAGGAGTTAAGTCCTGAAAGAGACAGTTGCAAAATGCCCTGAAGAGAGGACCACTGAGCCGACGGGTTGGATGGTGCTTATGCTCAGCAGATGGCAGGTGCTGCTCCATCTGAGCAGAAGGGCAGGCTGGTGGTGAGGAGTGTGGACATTGCATACCTATCAGTGTCAGACTGGGAAACCCCATGGGCACATCACGCAGCTGTGCACTGTGGCCCTCCAGGAGATCTGACGGCTGGCATCTTACCTCACAGATGTCCTTGAGGTGTTTGATGTAGACCCGCTCAGTGTTCATGATCTCCTGGATGACGTTTGTCCTCATCTGGTGCTTATTCTCAGAGTGCCTGTGGTGGACGTGGCTGGCGTCCTCGTCTGGCTCCTCACTGTGGGTGCCGCTGGAGTTCTCCGACAGCTCTTCCTGATTAACTCGCAACTGCAGTCCACACATAGGGGACAGGTAAGGCAGGGCAGGGGAGGTGAAGACACACCGCCCTCCCAGGTTCCACGTGTCTGTGACTAGTTAGGAAGGCAGCCTGGCCCTAGCGTTGACTGACTTAGCACAGGCTTGGCCATGCCAAGAGGCACACCAACCACCACTGCAGCCACACCAGACAACGTGTTTGCCTTTATTAAAGTTTTTACTTCGACCCAGCCTACTTTCTTACACAGGGGTCCTCAAACTTTATAAACAAGGGGCCAGTTCACTGTCCTTCAGACCACTGGAAGGCCAGACTGTGGGCCCCAGGATGAGTCAGCTGCTAAGCAGGACAGGCAGCAGCGGCAAAAACACCCGGCAGGCCGGATAAATGTCCTTGGTGGGCCGCATGTGGCCCACGGGCCGTGGTTTGAGGATGCCTGTATCTTACAGGTTTGACTTGCGTATCTGCTGAGAAACAACTAAAAAAGATGCAAATCTGTATAAAGAGTAAGATCTGGCCTGAAACAAGGCTGCTGCTTCCCCCACAGATGCTTTTTAATACCACAAAGTGACACACACTTACTCTGACAAAGCTCGCAGGAAACCAGGCTTCCTTGTCCTCATTCCGGCCCCACCACCAGTCCTTATTAGAGGCTTCCAGAACCTGAATGACGTCACCAGCCTTGAAGCCCAATTCCTGGTCATCCATGGTCACATGGTCCCACAGGGCTTCTGCGCAGACCACATTGCCATCGTTGATCAGCTGAAACAGAGACGAGGATGTGCTGAGCACAGATAGCAGGTGGGCAGGACAGCGAGGGAGCCACTGTGTGAGTGCTCTCAGGGTGGCACTGACACTTTCTATGCCTTGCTGGGATATGCCAGTGGCATCTGGTCAGTCCTTATGGCTTGACTGGTTAAAATAAACTGGAGAAAACATGCTGGGGAAAACAACATCGGCCGGCATCTTTACCTGCTCTTAAAGGAAACTCAAAATCCGCTTTTAAAAAATGTATAAATAGCCCAATTAGCTGTAGATCAATTATCTAATAAACTTGACTATCTGGACTATTTGCTCCAAAAATGGATTCTGAGCATCTTCAAATGGCTAAGTCTTCTAAAGTTATGCAGATGTTACCGGAAGCCCAGTGCACATTAATCATATTTTATTCACAATTCGAGTAAGTTCTGTATCTGACTCTATAGTTCACTGCAATTAAAGAGATCACAGCATGATCTTGGGATGTCTGGCCATTGGCACAGCTAATCTGCTCACTGGCTGCAGGACTGTTGTCTCTGCACACCTCCTTGGCTCCCAAGGACACACCTCCTCAAATCCTACAGCCACAACTGGTGATCTCGGTGGAGATGCTAACTCACTAAGAAGAACTACACCACACACTCTGCTCTCAGACACCAAAAGCTGTTGGGGTTCTAGAAAAGATTTCTATAAAAAGGGCTGAAGTTACTGCGAGGTGGAAAGAATATCAGATTTGGAGTGAGCACTAGATGGCTAATACCAGCTCTTGCCATTTGCTAGCAAGGAATTTAATGTCTTCAACTGCGTGTTTATTAAAATGGACATAACAAGCGTGATGTTTACCTCTTAGGTCAGCTGTGAGGGTTATACAGACAATGAAAGGGAGAGCACTTCATATACTGTGCAGCACTATCCGAACGCTGATGACTGTGCTTTTGTTACTTAAAGAGACGGGCCTCAGTTATCCTGAAAGCTTAATCACTTCAATTTTCCCAGACAAGGCCAGAAAATCACAGTGTTGTTCTCATCAGAGTTCTGGGTTTTAGAATGTATTATTAAAAATAATCAGCAAAGTCTGAAGTGGTTGTGGACCCTGAAAATCAGGTATTTAGTATCTGTTACCATCTGTGGAATCCCAGTACCTCGTTAATGGCCAGCTGTTCTCCGCCCGGCTGCAGGTACCGAGGGTTGGCCTGGCAGAGGTCTTCATAGCTGAAGTCCTCCTCACTACCGTTGTCGTCGACTAAGGCAGAAGACTCAGTAACTCCATCTGAAGAAACTAAAAGCAAAACAAACAAACAAAAAAGCGATGCTCCTGGTTCAAAAGATACAACTGAACAAAAATTTTTCATATAATAAAACAAATGACCTTTGATAATACACACCCCAGGGAAAAGCAATCATTTTTAGGTTACCGGAGTAACTGATTGTTAGAAGAGTTCTACAGATTTATTAATCCAAAGGTAGCAAGTGATGCTAAATGTTACATTAAGTGAGAGGCGGAATATTTCAGAGAGTATTGCCAGTACAATGTTACTTTGAGAGTAAAGATACTGAGTAAATTGTTTCTGATTTAATCGGAAATCTGTGCTCCAAAGTGCATATAAAAATATAAAAATAGATAACAATGTTTCTGAGCAGGTGGTGCCTGTGGCTCAGTGGGTAGGGCATCGGCCCCATATACTGAGGGTGGTGAGTTCAAACCCAACCCCAGCCAAACTGCAACAAAAAAAATAGCCGGGTGTTGTGGCAGGCACCTATAGTCCCAGCTACTTGGCTGAGGCAAGAGAATAGGCTAAGCCCAGGAGTTGGAGGTTGCTGTGAGCTGTGTGATGCCACAGCACTCTACAGAGGGCAATAAAGTGAGACTGTGTCTCTACAGTAAAAACAACAATGTTTCTGAGAGATGTATTGATAAGCTGGAAGAGATGAGATGAGGAAAGCTACAGTTAAGTATTCTGCTTCTGGCTTATATCTACAAGGCAAGGGTATCACTAAAATCCAAAGGTCCAATTATCATACACAAAAACACAAAGTCACTGTTACTATTTGTCCACATATGAAAGGATTGGAACTATTAATATCCGAAGTCAGCATTATACAGCACCTTTACCAAAAAAGAAAGATTGTTTAAGGAAAGATGGGCAGAGTGTTTTAGAATGACCACCCTGGGAGCTGAATTTTCCTTCTGTGTCCATGAGCTGCTCTCACTAAATGCTGATAGTTTGTCCCAGAGCTGAGAAGTGTTTCTTCTTTCAGATGGATGGCCATAGCCTCCCAGCACAAGCTCAGGGATGTCTGCATGTCTCCATCACTGTTTTTTGTATGGAATGAGTATGAGGGGGTACAAAGCTGACAACAGATAGCCCCTGTCCTTAAGGGGCCAGGAGTACTCTGGCCAGGCTGGAGTAGACACTGTGGCTGAAGGGGACAGAGATAATGAAACCCAAATGCTAATGACTCAAGCCAAAAAATGGGAATACAAAAGGGGAGGTCAGAACCAAGTGGCAGGAGGATTTTAGAGAGAGGGACTCGAGTGCATCCAGTGAGAAGATGAACCTGGAAGGAAAGGCCAGGCGGCACGGCGTGGAGGGCCTCACAGGCGAGAGCTCACCACGGGCCTGTTCTGTCAGGGTTCTGGGTGGAGATCCCTGATGCACAGGAAAAGGCAAGGCTGCAGGAGCATGGAGACTGGGTCTGAATTCTGACCCCGTCCCCCAGTAGGAACAGGCCCCAGACCAAGCCATGTCATCTCTCTGGTTTCACGTCTTTCCTTCTCTTTGTAGAACTAGGCTACGGAATGTGTGTGAGGCTCCTAGCATCCTGGACCCACAGCTAAGAGTCAGTAAGATGGAGGTACTGTGGTAATGGTGTCAGGTGCCTGAGGGCCGGGCCAAAGAAGGGCTGGCTACAGTGTGGAGGGAGGGCTGGCGGGGCAGAGCCTGGGGCCTCCAGAGCCAGCCAAGGAGAAACTGGGAACTGAAATCCATGCTTGGAGCACCCAAGGGACACAATCAACGATGTTTCAGAAAATCCCAAGTTCCTGGGAGAAAAGGGAAGCCAGAAAGTGAAGCCAGCGTGGCAGGAAGGATGGAGGAGATGGCCAAAGGACAGTGAGTTACTGCCCTGGCTTTTTCGAGGACTTGGAAATCCACTTTTACAGTGACTTTACCCGTGGAGGCTGAGTTTACTTCTAAACTGAAGAACTCTTTCGGGGGGTAGATATTTTATATTCTGGTTAATCTGATGTGCATTTTCCATGCCCAGCCCCAGGCAGCCTCCCCTCTGCTCCCTTGTCACTCAGCCACACTGGTGTTGAGGACAACAGATTTTATAAACAGAGCCTGGAGTCCTTACTAGAAAAATGAAAACTGCTGAAATAGATTCATAACAATGGGGGGTAATCAATGCTGTGATAAGCCCAGGCTGCTATTTCATGCACTGGGCTCTTAGCTCTCCCAGCCAGTGAGCCAGAGGGTTGTGTGGAGCACACGGAGCAGGGGAGGGAGGGGACGGGGGAGTGGAAAGGTATGGACACTCAGCTGGCTCGCCCTTTTCCAGCCTGGGCCTCCTCTCAGACTGCTCCAGCCACCTTCCCACCGGCTGTCCCCCTGCTATGTGCCTAAGTGACACAGCACCCTCCCCACCTGAGTCAGGACTGCTCACAGGCCCCTGCTTTCTAACTGTCCCCTTACTGCCTGCAGTGTCCCCTCCACAGCAAAGCCCCCACAACACAGGCACCACTGAACACCCCCTTTGAGCCCTCAGCCCTCCCTCCATGCTTCCTTCTGTGCCAGCACCTGCCACCTTGGGTCATGACCGTGGTCTGCTTATCTGTACCCCAGTGTGTAAGCGCCCAGGCTGGTGCACTGGACATGGGGATGGACAGGAAAGCTGAGAGGGGCTGATGATAGTGAAGCCAAGTGCGAGCTCTAGGCATGGACAGAGTCCGGGCTTCTGGACTCTCTCCCCACCCCAGCACCCCCTTATTATGCCCATCCCCAGCCTCTCCCAGGACTTGTGTCTGAGAGGTAAGAGGAAGAAGAGCTTCCTGGACCTGAGCAGGGAGCCAACAGTGGATGAAAGCTCTCTGCAGCCCTGGTGGCCCCCTGGGTCCATGGGTTTCTTACTGGTTTGCCAAGGGAGGGGGCAGCCTGGCTGGGGCTGTGGGGAGTCTGTCCGGTGTGTGTGCATGTGTGTCCCTGTCTCACGGGAAGCTGCGGCAGGAGGCCTTGAGAAAGCCAGCCCTGTGCTGTCTGAGGCGTGTGCTCAGGGCTGGGCAACACATGGTGACTGTTCCTTTCTAAATGTAACTTCCACTTCCTGCGCTGTGGCCAGAGCCCTGCAGGCAGAGAACAGGTCACCTCATCTAGAGTACTTTCCTGAGGGGGGTGTCTGGGGCTATGGGGAGGAAGTCTTGAGGAAGAAAACATTTCTTTCTTGCATGAGTATGTCTTAGAGTACAAAGCAAACAACCCTAAGGCTGAAAGCCTGGAGCAGACCCCGAGCCCCAGTGACCAGCTGCTTAGCAGCTGAAGTACCTAGGGCTCCAGGGGAGGATAATGTACCCACTCCCTTGGTCTTTCAGGGGCCCAAAGCAGCAGGAATCTTTGGACTGTGGTGAGCACAGATCTGGCACAGCCTGGCACCGCAGCATTTTTCCTTATCATATTTAAGCCATGGTTGAGCCAAGAAAAAAGTAACACTCAGTGAAATCAAGGCCTCCTACTTAGAGCAAAGCCTGGAAAATGACACTTTCTCCTCAAAGAATTTCTGAACATATTTTCCCAGGGAGAATGCTTTACCATCTTATCTAGCTGTTTCTGAGAAAATCAGTAAAGGAAAAAAATAAAAGCCAGTAGGAATCCCGTATAAATCCACAGAGCCTGGCCACCCTGCCTCCCCCCAGCCCGTGGGCTCCCTCTGGCAGCCCTGCACCCCAATTACCAGGCGTTTTTTGAGACCCCCTTCCACCTCTCTCAGACTGCTCTCGCCCCACCAAGTGGTCCCTGCCAGGGGCTGCTGTTCCTGTGCTTAACGCCCCTCCCCAGATACGTGCACCCTGGCTCCCCGCACTCAGCCAGGCCTCCCCTAACTGTCCTATTTAAAATTGTAACTCTCTGGCTGAGTTTTCTCTAACATTTGTCACCATTCTGTTCTGACCTCTTTCAAGTAGGTTCTGTTCATTGTCTGTCTAGCGTATAAGCTACAGAAAGGCAGGAAGTTTTGTCTGTTTTTTTTATTTTTTAAGACAGCATCTCACTGTGTCACACTGGGTAGAGTGCTATAGCATCATAGCTCACAGCAACCTAAAAACTCTTGAGCAATTTTTTTTGCCTCAGCCTCCAGAGTAGCTGGGATTACAGGCGCCTACTACAATGGTTGGCTAGTTTTTCTGTTTTTTTGTTTGTTTGTTTGTTTGTTTTTAATAGAGGCAGGGTCTCGCTCTTCCTCAGGCTGGTCTCAAACTCCCAGAGTGCCAGGATTATAGGTGTGAGCCACTGTACCTGGCCTGTCTACTTTATTCTTAACTGCATCCCTAGCATCTAGACCATTATCTGACACACATGGGTACCTTGTAAGTACTGGATGGATGGAAGGAAACACAGCACGATGACTCACTGCAAGGTGTTAGGGACAGACAGACCTGCCTGCAAATCATGGTGCTACACAATTTATTGTAACTTTTGAGTGTGAGTCCTTGGTCAAGTTCCCTTCTCCATTTTTTCACCTGTGGATTGTGGATGATGCCGCCCTTCTCTCAGGGGTGTTTGTAAACTCCCAACAAGTAATTGCACCAGTTTGCTGCAAGCCTCAAATGAAGTAATACATGAAAGCACTCTGTAAACTGAAGAACATTACAGAGTGGCAAGATGTTATGTTAGCAGAGGCTCACAATGGGCCAGGAACTGGTTTTAGCTTTTTTAGGCCTATCAGCTCAGATAATCCTCACCACAATGCTACGTGGTGGATACTGTAAGTCCCCCCGGTATGCAGATGAGTTAACTCAGTCTCATTTCACAGGGCTAAGTGCCACAGGCCCAGGCTGTCTAACTTTCGCCCACTAGACAGTACTGCCTTGTCCAGCAGTACCTCTGTTACTAGAAATAAGAAAAAGCTCCTGGACAGGTGCTGAAAATAGCTTAGCAGCTCTATACCATTGTGGAGAGTAATCTCCTCACTGGTCCTCAGCTCCTTTGCTGACCTTCCTTCCTACTCCTAACAGGGACTGTCAATGGCCTGATTTGATCTCCTGTTTCTATTTGATCTCCTTTCCTTCGTGACCTTGACTAATTTCATGATTTTAAAGTCCCTTCTAAGTTAATGACTCTTTGTGTTCTTGTTCCATAATTCAAAAGCGTTTTTATGGAGATTTTAGTATCTGGTGTTTGTTTAGACCAGAGGGGGTTTAGTGCTGCATCCAATGTTACATCTGTGCCTAGCAGTTTTCTGTCACTCCCCACATTTTCTGTCTTTAGATGTCTGTTTCCCTTCTAAGATGGTAACTTCCTTTAGTGAAGGGAGAGAACTATTTCTTTCTTTTTTTTGCCTCAAGCTGTCACCCTTGGTTGAGTGCTGTGGTGTCACAGCTCACAGCAACCTCAAACTCTTGGGCTTAAGCAATTTTCTTGCCTCAGCCTCCCCAGTAGCTGGACCTATAGGCACCTGCCACAATGTCTGGCTATTTTTTGGTTGTAGTTGTCATTGCTGTTTGGCAGGCCTGGGCTGGGTTCGAACCCCCCAGCTCCAGTGTATTTGGCTGGCATGGAGCTGCTAAACCTTTGTTTTTGTTTTTTCTTGAGACAGAGTCTCACTATATTGCCCTTGGTAGAGTGCGGTGGCATAACAGCTCACAGCAACCTCAAACTCTTGGGCTCAAGAGATTCTCTTGTCTCAGCCTCCCAAGTAGCTGGGACTACAGGCTTCTGCCACAATGCCCGGCTATTTTTAGAGACGGGGGTCTCACTCTGGCTCAGGCTGGTTTTGAACCTATGAGCTCAGGCAATCCACCCGCCTCAGCCTCCCAGGGTGCTAGGAATACAGGCATTGAGCTACCGAGCCTGCAAGAGAACCTGTTTCTTTGTTCCCAGCACTGAGCATAATAACTAACATTCAGAAGGCACTCAGCAAGTATTTCCCAACTGAACTGCAAATTGCTGATAGGGAAACAGTACTTGGCAGTTTTGCTGAAAAATCTTCCATGTGCCCACTGTGTGTCAAAGCCCACACCCGCAGGCCGGGCTGGCCTCTGCACCACGCCAGACCCACGGGCCTGTGTCCCTGCCACCTCACTAACGTCCATGGCTGCAAATGCCTCAACTATGTATTGAAGTTAATAACGATGACTCCTGCTCGAGGGGAATTTTCCACAGTAGTGCTCTTATAAACTCTCAGAATGGGCTTCAGCAGTATTAAGGGAAATTAATACATTATAATAATAAAAATGTAGATTTTATCCTGTTGGGTTTTTTTCCTTCCTAGGTGATAAAAAGCCACATGACATTAAATTTTACCACCTTTGTCATTTTTAAGGTGCAGCTGAGTAGCGTTAAGTACATTCACACTGTTGCACAACAGAGAGAACTTTCTTATCTTGCAAAACTAAAACCCTCTACTCATTAAACACTGATCCCCCAGTTCCTGGGCAACCGCCTTTCCATTTTCTGTCTCTAGAGTTTTAACTACTTTAGCTACTTTATATGAACAGAATCATATAGTACTTGTCCTTTCTGACTAGCTTATTTCACTCTGTATAATGTCCCTGAGGTCCACTCATATGACTACGCGTCAGAATTTCCTTCTTTTTGAAGGGTATGTAATATTCCGTGTACATATGACACGTTTCATCTGTTCATGTATGGGTGAAAATAGCTTCCTGGCTATTGTGAGTAATGCTGCTATTAATGTGGGTGTGCAAATTATCTTCTCAAGACCCTGCTTTCAATTCTTTTGGCTGTATATGCAGAAGTGGGGTTGCTGGTTGATAATTCTAGTCTTAATTTGGGGAGGAGGTCCTATATACTGTTTTCCATAATAGCTGCATTCTTTTACATTCTCACCAACAGCTCTATCCTCGTCAGTTGTGTTTCTTTGATTGAAATTATAGGTATGCCCTCACATTAATCTGAAATGAATTTATTTATTTATTTTTTGCAGTATTTGGCCGGGGCTGGGTTTGAACCCACCACCTCTGGTATATGGGGCTGGCGCCTTATTCTTTTGAGCCACAGGTGCTGCCCTGAAATAAAATTGTAAAAAGAAAGAAAATATAGGCATGGAATGGTCATTTTTGGAAACCCCCAACGCCTACATGTAATCAGTGCAAGGGCAGACAGACTGAGCTTTCTTTCCACAGGTCTTCTTACAGCTTCTGTCAAGCCAAGGAAGCACATCCTTCAGCCTCAGACGGCTCTGCATGCCCACGGTCAGCACAGCCCTCTGAGAGGGGCAACTCTAGGAGCACCCAGTTTTCTACAGAGCAATATCAATTCCAGATATCTAATGAATAAATTTGTAATATTCTTATTTAAATTATCACGGTTAATCATCACCCCTGTAAACATTGTCCTCCTGGTCTCCTGGGCGTGGTGCTGGGGCACCATCCACCTCCATCCTCACAGCCTGTCCCTTCCATGCATGTTATCTTCTCTCCTCATTTCTGTGTTCTTCCTGGATGAACCGACCAGCTCCTGGCTGAGGAAAACTCCCCAAAGCCACCCTTCCAGCCCTGGCTGACGCAGCTTTGGGGACAATCTCAGAGCACAGTGTGGTAGGCACAGAGGATGTGCCAGTAGGACCAGTACAAATACACTCAGAGAAGAAAGATACTAAAAAACAAAAAGCCAGGAAAACACAGCTTCTCTACTCTTCAGGACAGTAACATTCTTGTGTCTGAACTTAATTTATACATCTGTGAAAGGACCACACTTCACAACTGATTCTAAAGGTGAACTTTTATGACAGGAAATATCACACGTCTTCAACGGACAACTTTGTTTCAAGCACCTTCTATCAGCACAAACAGAAAACATCCCCACCGCGCCTGTCCTGGTGGGAGGTTTTCTCGAGACAAACAACAGGCCTTTTTCCTGGCCTGGCTTATTTTCGCAACTTCAGAGTTTTTGATCGGTGTGACAGCCCTGGACCAAGCGTCCCGGACCTCAGTTTGAGTCCTAGTGAGCATCTCAGGAAGGGCTGTGCCTCTCTGCCCTCCACTTCTCATCTTTCTCATATGTAACTGAGAAAACGCCTTGTCCCTGGTGAGGGTGTGATGACAAGGCAAAGTTTGAAGTGTTTTGTTAAACAAAATGGGAGATGGGAACTAACACTAACATCGTGCCCTGGGCTGTTTTCATCACAGGCCCTGCTGACAGGGACGTTGACACTGACTACTAATGGGCTGTTCCCTCCCAGCCGCTGTTTCCCTGGTGGGGACTTCCCCTCACTTGACTTGAGGGAAATTCCCACACTAAGAGGAATCTGCTGAAAACATGCGTAAGATTTCAGAACATCTCCTGCTGGTCACTCAGACTTCCTCAGGGTGGAGGTAAGCCATTCTGGCTTCTCATCTTGAAAAAACAGAAATGGCAAGGGCAGGCAGCTGGTGTTCACTGCCAGGTGGGCAACTGTCCCTGCTCTGTGGCCAGACCCCTGGTCCCCAGGATGATTCTCAAGCCATGGAGATGCACACAGAGGTCATGTCCTGTCAGAACATGCTACATGACTTCCAGGGTACCTGCTTCAGTGGCTCCCAAACACCCAGGGCCAAAGCATCCAGTTACATGGAGAATGTTTAGAAAAATAAAGATCCTGGGCGGTGCCTGTGGCTCAAAGGAGTAGGGTGCGGCCCCATATACCGGAGGTGGTGGGTTCAAACCTGGCCCTGGACAAAAACTGCAAAAATAAAATAAAATAAAGATCCTGCCCTACCCTAGGCCACTGAACCAGGCTGGAGGAGTAGGGGGCAGATCTACTGAGAATCTATTTTCAAAAGCTGCCCAAGCTATTCTGACAGCTGGTTAGCCATTCCACCTTCAGGTTAAGCTTCCTTAAACCATGCCACAAGCATGGATTGTTCCAGGATCTGTGCTTTTGTTGGCTGGACATACAGTGAGCCAAAAGTTGCAGGGCAACAGATTCTGATCGCATTGGTTGAGAACCCCTGAGTTAGCCATTTTATACCACTGAATGTTCCCTGTTCCAACAAGGAGGACAAAAAACCTTTTTATCCATGCTCTCTGCTCCACCTGAAGCAATCTTCCCACTCAAAACAGGTGATCGAATTCCGACTCGTCCCTCAAAAGTTCCACTGTCAATTTTGGTGATGGGAGGCCACGGATTTTCAGCCCCTTCCCTATTATTCCCTGACTCTTGCAGCAATGATCTCTGTCTTTAACTTTGTAGAAATACTTCAAGTTCACCTCTTTCAAAGTATCTCTCACATTCATTTTGCAGCTGTTACATTTAAATTAGCTGTTTATATGTCTCTCCCTGTAAGTGCACCTCCATTCCTGTCCCAGGGAAGACCTTGTCTGAAGGACAAGGAATATGCTTATTAGTCAGTGTTGGCTGATTGAATTAAAGCATGAACTATTTATCTTTCATACCCTACAATGTAAAAAGTTACAGTTAGGAAAGTTTCTACCAGATCTTATACAGACTTCTAAGCCATTAGCCACAAGCAGTATTTTTGATTTTTTTTTTTTTTTTGACACAGAACCTCAAGCTGTCACCCTTGGTAAAATGCCATGGTGTCACAGCTCACAACAAGCTCCAATTCCTGGGCTTAAGTGATTCTCCTTGCCTGTGCCTCCCAAGTAGCTGGGACTACAGGTGCCCACCAAACGCCTGGCTATTTTTTGTTGCAGTCATCATTGTTGTTTGGTGGGTCTGGGCTGGATTCGAACCCACCAGCTCAGGTGTATGTGGCTGGCGCCTTAGCGGCCGAGCCATTTTTGAAATTTTTAATATACTACAACAATTAGATCAAAAAGAGTCCTAAGAAATATAGTACATATTAACCTTAACTGATAACCTTTGATAATGTTGAGAGGGCTTTAAAAAGGTAATTCTCTCCATGTATAGCTTTACATCTGTATTTAATTTAAGGCCATATTGGCTTTTCCTGCCCCCAGCTGACAGGAGCAAATAACATCATGACTGAGCTTAATGTGTACTAAACCCTGAAAATGGACATCGTTCTACAAATGGTTTGATGAGTTTTTATTTTAATCCATGAAACTCTAGGTGAGCAGTTTTTTCTCCTCTCCATCTAAAGCCAAAGCTTTCCCTGATGTCGGCTTGCATATGCTCTAACATTAAAAAAAAAATAAGTTTTTATACCTGTAATCCTAGCATTTTGGGAGGCTGAGGTGGAAGGATGGTTTGAAGCCAAAAAGTTTGAGACCAGCCTGGGCAACATTATAAGACCCCCATCACCACAAAAAAATAAAAGAGTCAGGCATGGTGGTGCACACCTGTAGCCCTAGCTACTCAGGAGGCTGAAGCAAGAAGATCACTTGAGGCTAGGAGTTTGAGCTTGCTGTGAGCTGTGATGATGCCACTGTACTCCAGCTAGAATGACAGAGGGAGACGTAGACTCTGCCTCCTTTATAAAAACAAACCTGACTGTGCTCACCTATAAAATGGGTATGCAGAGCCCTGTGAGGGTAGGAAGGTTGGAACAGGTGCCCTAGGCAGCCAATCCCCATGGAGCTATGTCTCCTCTGCACCCACCTCTGGGAGCACATTGGGGCTCCAGACTCTGAGCTAAGCAAGAGGCTCTGCTCCCTCCTGCTCTCAGAGCTCAGCCCCCGACCCACCTCTAACTCAGACCTAGAATTTGGAAGAGCCCTTGGGTTTTACTTTGGCTTTTCCTGGCTAGGTACTCCCTGTTCTGGGGCTTTTGACTCTGAGCCCAGCCGCTCTTTTCCATCCTGGCTAAGACCTGGCACCCTCTTCTCCACCCGGCCCTTCCCTGACTGGGGTCTTTCTGCCCCTTCCAGCTCCTGACAGCTGTCCTGCTGGCCCTGCTGGCCCAACTGGACAGACCTGAGCATTAGCCCAGCCAGTTTGACTGCATCTACGCAGGGAGTTCTGCACTCAGCACCTGACATGAATCCTCTCTGCCCTGCCTCACAAGCATCTGGATTATTGCTGTCTATTTGTCAGGGAGGAAATTGTGGCTAAATAGGTTAAGTAACTGCTCCCAGGTGTGTCTGGCTCACAGCGATCCTGCTATGAGCCTGCCTGGGGCCTACTTAGGGGCATCAACCGGACAGACAAGACAGGGCCTCAGCCTTCTGGCCCACCTTCCCTGGGCTGGCTCCCTGCCAAAGTGCTCTCCTGGGAGCCCCAGGCTGTCCCTCAGGGCACCCACTCCTCCCCTGGCCCTGCCCTCTCCAGTCTTACACAAGGAAGAAACCCACCAGACAAGCTTTATTCTGTATTTTAAATATTATACTTGTTAATTCATTATATGTATTTGCTCAGAGTAGTATGTGAGAGACAGCGGTCTCTGGAACACACAACCAAATACCTCTCAGAAGAAGAAAATGAAAGATTGGGGACTGACTGGCCTTCCCAGGCAGTGTTGGCGCTCAGCATGGGGTCTTCCTCTGCAAAGCCAGGCTAGTGGGATGGAGCTAGGGCTTGGGAGCAGGACTCACTCAATTCCCCAAAGGACAAAGCCTAAGAGAGCAGAGCTAACTGCTGTGTGCCTTTAGCAGCATGGAGGGGCATCTTTTCAGTGCTGGGATGGGCCTTCCCTAGGCCTCAGGGAGGACAGTAGAAGAATGTTGGAGAGGTGGGGCCCCCCCTGCCACCCCTGCACCCTGGGCCAGAGGAAACCCATCCCTGTTCACAGGCACACAGGGAGGATCACCCCCATGCCCGCTCTCCCACCCCTGCCAGCCTCGCCTAGTTGCCCTGTCCTGCCACTCCTGTGGTCTGTGTTCTCAATATAGAAATCATGGGGCAACTTTTTTTTCCCCTTTTTTTAAATTTTGGCTAGTGGAATGGAGGACACGCCAGTCTTTTGATAACCCGCCAGACACAGAAGCCATAACCACATCCCTATTTTCTCTCAGCCAGCAAAAAGACCAATCAAAACAAGGAAGAAAGCACAGCCTGCACACTGCACTGCTCTCAAGGCCCAGGCTGCTTCAAGCTGCCATCCACAGTTCTCATTCATTTCAGCCCCAGTTCCTGGCGTCTAAGGCAGAAACACAGACAAGATCTGTTTCTAAAGCATCCTATTGTATCCATGCAGAACAGCCAGGGAAAATTCTGTCTGTGAAGTATTTTTTTTCTTATTTCCTTTCAAAAATATGTGCATTAGAGTTTCTAACTTCCCAGTGTGAGAACATGACATTTATTTCACATTTAAGTAGGAACTCATCCAGTTGATAATACTTATAAAAACACGAAAAAGTAAAGGGGGAGCTATGGCACGATGTAATAAGGAAATACCGGGCCGTCTCACTTTTGAAAACAAGACATAGTAGTTTTGAAAAATCAATTCCATCAATTCATAGCTGTAAAACTTCACACATCCTAACTTAGCAAGGAATATTTTCATAGGCTCTTAAATAAAAGAATTTCACGTAACAGAAGCAAAAACCAATGACAGTAACAGCAGCAAAAACCAGACCCATCATTCATGAAGGATGGTCAATGCTGATCTCTTATTATTTTCTATTTCATACAAACTTTATACCATAAATAAAACCAATTTCTTTGATTAACTATGCCCACAAGTAAAACTACCCTCAGGACCCTTTCCTAGGAGGAGTGAGCCTCCCCTGCATGCTCACACCTGACAAGTGGCAGCAGCGAGGGAGAGAAAGAGAGAGAGAACTGCAACTTTGAAAGGAAAGAGTCGAGAGAGGATGAATAATCCATTCTCTGTCCACGTACCCATGTGAAGGCTTTCCAGACTCCAAAATCTTGCTATTTCCCCTCTAGCTACCATCCTTTTGTTTGGAAAACAGCAACATTCAGAGTAGGGCTGGGTGTGACTGAGGAGCGGGTCCTCAAAGCACCACGGAGAATCGCACACGCACAGACTCGCAGCTACGGAACTGCAGAAATCGCTTATTCACTGCTTTGACGCTGTGTGCATTCCTGCCCAGAGCCTGCCCAGAAACTGACAGCCGCTCTGCGCTCCGCTCTCTGTGACCGCGGCCACATCGCTGCGACCACTGGGGAGGAGATTCTAAACCAGGGCGAAATCTACACACACCAAACCCAAACGCTCTCTCCCAAGCCTATGAGGTGCAGGAAGGAAGTAGAAACGTGTTTGCTGCTTTTAACTAAGATCCCCAAACCTGAACTGACTTTCAGGGAGCTTTTCAAAAAGTATTTCTTTCATTTCACAGGAGGAAAAACACAGGGGCCACTAAGTTCAAAAACAGAGTTAGGATTTCTCCCACTACGGTATGACAAAAATCTGAGTTATGACACTGCATTAAGTTGGCTGTACATGTATAAAATCACTTTAAAGGAGGGATTTTGTTTAAAAGGTATGTAGTGATTATTTACTCTCCTATGTGAAAGGAATTTGTCACCCTTTCATAATGTAAAGCATACCTCCTCTATAATGAAGAAAATTGTTTTTCTTAAAAGAAGTTCTTTCTAGATAACACATTAGGGTTATTTTTATTTCCTCTATATATTTCTGTATTTCCCAAATTATCTACAATGAGCAAGTCTTTCTTTCATATTGTGAAACAACTATTAGCAAATAGAGTGCTTCCTTTAATTTCCTCATGACAGGAAGACACTGCCTTTTTAACTTTATGAAGGAGGAGATAACATATGCAAATTAGACCTTGGTGGTCACCTCTCCCTAAACATGGGTATAACAACAAGTGATAGTGCCAATTAGCAAATCAGACTATGATCAAAATCTACCCTTCCCTAACAAAGTTAGGGAAAGTTTCCAAGTCTGCAGGCAGCTTGGTCTCCTCATCTGCAGAGTGGGGATGACTGGACCACCAACAGTCCCTCCCCACAGAGTTATTCCAAAGCATACTACAACTGTTTAGCACAGCTCTGGCACTTTAGGAAGGGTTAACAAATGTTAATTGCCAGGCTGCTCCTGCTGTTCCCTGAGGTCCCTTAATAACATGCCACTTCCCACAGACTTCAGAGCATGAAGGCAAAATGCAAACAGAATGCAAGGCCGCATTATTAGTTATAACACCCTATTGACTACATACTACCTTGTAGGCTTTTTTTACTTTCAAATATATAAGGCTACTATTATTGATTTGGTGCATCTTACCCTTAAATCCAGCTAAGGAAAGTTTTCTGGGGAACTTAAGAGTTTCAGTTACTCACATAAAAGTCAAACACACACAACCATATCAGCTTCAAATTTTTAAAAGATGATTTTAAGATAAAATATTTAAGATGCTTGATAGTTCATTCAGTAGGGGGATATCTGTTACCAGTCAAGGTGGTCTTTTATTCAGTTAGACTCAAAAGCTCCTTCACATCGTCTTTCACAGCAGACTGTATCATGTAAAGGTCCCTAAGTACACCTCATGGAACACTGGTTGCATAATATGCTTTATGAAAAAAAGCTTAAAAACCACTGTATACAACTGAGCATAGTGGCTCATGTCTGTAATCCTAGCACTCTAGGAGGCCAAGGTGGGTGGACTGCTTGAGCTCAGGAGTTCCAGACCAGCCTGAACAAGAGTGAGAGTCTATCTCTACTAAAAATAGAAAAAAATTAGCCAGACGTAAGTGGTGCACACCTGTAGTACCAGCTACTCAAGAGACTAAGGCAAGAGAATTGTTCAAGCCTAAGAGTTTGAGGTTGCTGTGAGCTATGAAACCAAAGCAATCTACCCAGGGTGGCAGAGTACAACTCGGTCTCAAAAAAAAAAAAAAAGAAAAAGAAAAAAGAAAAAAAAGAAAGGGAGGGGAAGGGGGTAAGGGAAGGAGGGAAAAGGAAAAGGGGGGAGGAGGTGAGAGGGGAGGGGAGGGGAGGGGAGAGAGAAAAGGAAAACCACTGTATACTGACTGTATCGACCTCTTGGAAGTCCATGGGTTCATTAGTAATCATAGGTTCTAAGAAATCCAAATAGATAGCTGTGTAATCTTGTTTAAAATAGTGTTTCCCAATCTTCTTTGGCACAAAACTCTTTTTACAATAACATGTATGACGATGCCAAAGAAACTATCCTCCGGCCCTGCTAATTCAAAGTGGGGTCTGTGGTCCAGCAACACTGGCATGACCTGGGAGCTGGTCAGAAATGAAGATTCTCAGGCCCTACCCCAGATCTGTGGAATCAGAATAGGAATTTAACAAGATCCAAGGTCATCCAAATGCACAATCAGGTTCAAGAACTGTTGATCTAGGCAACTCAAGAAACTGTGCAACGTATTTTGAGAAGCTCTGCTGTGAGACGAAATCTTGAACATCAGTTTGCCTTCTCATCAGTTCAGGAACTGATGAAGTTTAGTTCTCCCAGGAATGAATTAGCAGACCTGGTTTTAATAAGAACAAAGATGTAAAAAGTGGAATACAGAGATGCAAGGTGGTGGAAAGGGGGAATTCGCTCTAACTGGTTTCCAGTCTAACAATGACTACATTTCAGCGGGACACAAATAAAATTCAGAGAATTTTTTTTTTCTTTTTGTCGTGGTTGCTGTTAAAAATCACTAGTTTTCAAGAAGCAAATGCTTTCATTGACACATTTCCTAGACCTGGTTACAGGTCTATTTGCTGACTTTCACTTTTGATTGGTGTCTGATCTAGAGGAACGTTTCTGTTTCCCAAGGTCTTTCACTAAATCCAGAAATGAAGTTGGTGCAGGAGAGGAAGAACCTTGAGATTACAAATCTTAAACCAGAGGCGCTCGGTAAGTAAACATGTTTCACTGTGCACTCAAAACAGAAAGAAGATAAGAAGAAGAAAAAAGGTAAATAAATAAAAACTAAATTGAACCCAGGCGTCTTCTCAAAGGACATGATCCAACAACCCTTCTAAGACATTTCTGGAAGAAGCTAAATGTTGAAAGGGGTATGACAGAACAAAGAGCAGCAGATCTGACTTTCAGCTTTTTAAACATTTTTTTTAGAGATAAGAGCCTCCATTTACCAGATCAATAAGAAAGCTACAACAAAAACTTTATGCATGGTTGAAAGAAGTCTTAAAATCCTGCCCCTCCAGTGCCTCCAAGTTAATCTATTCTCTCTGGATAAGATACCACAGTGTCACGGGGACTGGCAAGCCCCAAACTCTACTTACTACTGGCAAGGCGGAAAGGGTTATGTGAAGGGATTAGTCCCACAGGAGTAGAGGCACCCAAATTATCACAGGGCATCCATAGATTACTATTTTAAATCTCACACAAAGTTTATGGACACCCTGTACATTATCAAATATTTAGAAATCAGAGAGAATAAAATAAGTGCTGAAAACACATGGGATGTTCTGATAATTTTTATTCTATAGATACACTAATTTATTTTTGGCAAACTGGCCCCCAAACATATATGTATATATATGAATGAAAGAAATGCCCTAAAACTCTGGGAAGTAACTGACAATACCTCAAACTCAAAGCAGTGGTCACTACTGACTCTTCCTGTACTGTCCTCAAGACCAACTAGGCAGCTGGTCAGGTTCCTCGAAGCTCTGATTTTCTGATATCCGCGTGTGTTAAGTACAGTTATGGTGTTTGTGCAGAAAGATCGCCAGCAACTGAAGTTTCCCACCTGCTACCACTGCTTCTCTGCCGTTTCCTCAAAGCAGCAGCTTCCCTACAGGTAATAGAGATATCCAGAACCCAGGAATATCCTAGGAACTTTACATCCCTACTACATTTAGAGATAGCTCCAATACTAAGAACTGCAGAGCAGCTGCTGGCTAAGGCAAGGCCCCAGGGGACAGAGTAACACTACTATTCTTCGGCAAAGCACTCCTGGCAATTTTATTTTTATTTATTTATTTATTTATTTATTGAGACTGAGTCTCACTCTGTTGTCCTGGGTAAAGTGCCGAGACATCATAGCTTATAGCAACCTCAAACTCTTGGACTCAAACAATCTTCTTGCCTCAGCCTCCCCAGTAGCTAGGATTATAGGGTGCCAGCCACATGCCTGGCAAATTTTTCTATTTTTAGTAAAGATGGGTCTCGGTCTTGCTCAGGCTGGTCTAGAACTCCACAGCTCAAGCAGTCTGCCCTTCTCACCCTCCCAAAGTGCCAAGGTTACAGGTGTGATGCACTGCGCTCAGCTACTCCTGCCAATTTTAGAAAATGAGTCAAAGATGGGCACATCAGCCAAAGACCAAGGAGTCCCTACCCGCTAGCTGCCACCGGCTGGACTGGGTCACAGTCCAACTCCAACATGGGCAATGACTGCTCAGAATCAGGAGTAATGTAACACACAGGATCTATGTACGCACATCACCTGCCCTCTCTTTCCCACAGCTGATGTGGGAGACTCCTTAACAGGAAATAATTTGCTACCTTTGCCATAAGACCAACATTCATCAGCATAAATAATTGAGTGCCCATAGTGATCCCTTAATTCTGAATAAAGACAAACAGTATGGTTAATCTATAAGATCACAGTTATGCTATTTTCCAGAGAAATCTCAAAGGCACTGAACACAACACGGGACATGATGGTCTCCAGCACGTGCTAATGTGAGACGGGGGCTGCTGTCTCGGCATGCTGACAGCTCTGGCACAGCAAAGCCAGGCTCCATGTAGGGCTCAGTGAAACATCTGCTATAGACCCTTCACCACAGAAGCAGAGGGGACAGTCACACATGGCACACAGGAAATGCAGCCTGAGTTACAAGGTCATGCAGTGTAAAAACCGCCAGTGAAGGCTTAAAGACAAGGAAGGAAAAGTACATCTTTATGTGATTTCAAAGCGATTGCTCTTCAACTTGGAGCAACATGGACCTGAGCACACAAAGCCTGTGGTACAACTCCAGGTGGCTTCAGTAAACCCCCTCATGCTCCATAACCCACCCGCTCCAAAAATGGTGACAAACAAGACAGTGTGTCACCAAGCACCAGCTAAAACTTATTAATGCAGGAACAAATATAAACTTGCCCTTTCAAAGACTAACACTGTACCTTCATTTGAAGGTCACTGCCTTCCTATCCTCTGTAAGCACTTGTGGCTTCTTCATCCTTCAAGGCCTAATAAAGATGTCACCTCTTTTCTGTATCTAGTTGTCTTTGGATCCTTAGGACTGAGCATGTTTCAAACAATAAGAACACAAGAGGCCCTGAATGAATTTTACTTTTTTTTTTGTCTTAGTAAAAGGCAATTATGAGGGAATGGTATATAAAAAAAATCCCAAACAGATAAATCTTTGTGCAAATACATGATATAATTTTATATTTGGTGATGTTTTGAGAAAACACATGGGAGACAGTGAGTGGAACAAGAAGCAATCTGGGCTTTCAAGTCTGTTTGATATCGTTTGAATGCCAGCTCCATCATCTCCTACTTACATCTTGCTTAGCTGAGCTTGGAAAAGTTGCAGAATATTTCTAAGCCTTGGGCTCCTTGTCTGTGAGAGCAGGCCAGTAACAGGTGCAGAGTATTCGCACTTCATGATTATTTGTCGGATGTTTAGATCTCTTGCTCTCTTTCCTCTGACTTTTAATACAGGGTATCCATAAAGTTCATGTGCAATTTAAAATAGTTTAACATAGTATACTGCATCATGAACATGCTGTATTCTTTCTTCTCTTTTCAAAATCTAATTTCTGACATTTAGCAATCAGACACATGGTACTTCGAAGAACTGTTACTTTTATAGTTTATAAAAATGTGAACTATATATATTTTTATTAAATCACAGCTGTGTACATTAATGCAATCATGGGCTACAATATGTTGGTTATACACACAATTTGAAATGTTTTCATCAAACTGATTAATGTAGCCTTCACGGCATTTTCTTAGTTGTTGTGTTTAGACATTTATATTCTATATCTAGTAAATTTCCCATGTACCCTTGTAAGATACATGGTAGGTGTGGTCCCACCAATTACTCTCCCTCCACTCATCCTTCCTCCTTCCCTCACCTCCCTCTACCCTTTCCCCTTCTTCTCGAGCTATAATTGGGTTATAGCTTTCATAAGAAAGCTACAAATTGGTTTCATAGTAGGGCTGAGTACGTTGGATACTTGTTCTTCCATTCTTGAGATACTTTGCTAAGAAGAGTATGTTCCAGCTCCATCCATGTAAACATGTAAGAGGTAAAGTCTCCATCTTTCTTAAGATTGCATAATATTCCATGGTGTACATATACCACAATTTATTAATCCATTAGAGGGTTGATGGGCACTCGGCCTTCTTCCGTGACTTAGCAATTATGAATTGGGCTACAATAAACATTCTGGTACAATGTTATAGTGTACAATGTATAGTTACTTTGTTATAGTGTGATTTTTGGCCTTCTGGATATATACCTAGTAGAGGAATTGTAGGATGGAATGGCAGTTCTATTTTTAGATCTCTAAGTGTTCTACAAACATCTTTCCAAAAGGAACGTATTAGTTTGCATTCGCACCAGCAGTGTAGAAGTGTTCCCTTTTCGCCACATCCAGGCCAACATCTCTGGTTTTGGGATTTTGTGATGTAGGCTAATCTTACTGGAGTTAAACAGTATCTCAAAGTGGTTTTGATTTGCATTTCTCTGATGATGAAGGATAATGAGCATTTTTTCATATGTCTGTAGGCCATGCGCCTGTCTTCTTCAGAGAAGTTTCTCTTCAAGTCCTTTGCCCACCCTGAGATGGGATCACTTGTTCTTTTCTTGCTAATACGTTTGAGTTCTCTGTGGATTCTGGTTTTTAAACCTTTGTTGGAGACATAACCTGCAAATATCTTCTCCCATTCTGAGGGCTGTCTGCTTGCCTTACTTACTGTGTTCTTGGCTGTGCAGAAGCTTTTTAGTTTGATCAGGTCCTAGTAGTGTATTTTTGATGCTGATTCAATTGTCCCAGGGGTCCTCCTCATAAAATATTTGCCTAGGCCAATTTCTTCAAGAGTTTTTCCTACACTTTCTTCTAGTATTTTTATAGTTTCATATCTTCAGTTTAAATCCTTAATCCAGTGAGAGTCTTAGTTAATGGTGAAAGGTGTGGGTCCAATTTCAGTCTTCTACAAGTTGCCAGCCAGTTCATCCAGCACCATTTGTTAAATAGAGAATCTTTCCCCCCACTAAATGTTTTTAATTGGCTTGCCAAAGATCAAATAAAGGTAAGTATCTGGGTTCATCTCTTGGCTCTCTATTCTGTTCCATACATCTACCTCTCTGCTTTTGTGCCAGTACCATGCTGTTTTGATCACTATGGATTTATAGTATAGTCTGAGGTCTGGTAGCATAATTCCTCCTGCTTTGTTTTTATTTCTGAGTAATGTCTTGGCTATTTCTCTGATTCTGTATAACAAATATATATTTTAAAACAGAGAGTGTTTTAATTGCTAGGAGATGAAATTTCATGAGTTTCTTAGGAAAATGTTAAAGACTTTATTATGTTTTTCTAAGATAAGGAATAGAACACTATTCCTTTAAAATCTTTTTTTTAATAAACTTTATTTCATGCTTGCCTTTATTTATTTATTTATTTGTAGAGACAGTCTCACTTTATCATCCTTGGTAGAGTGCCGTGGCATCACACAGCTCACAGCAACCTCCAACTCCTGGGCTTAGGCAATTCTCTTGCCTCAGCTTCCCAAGTAGCTGGGACTACAGGTGCCTACCACAACAGCTGGCTATTTTTTTGTTGCCATTTGGCCAGGACCCGGTTTGAAACTGTCACCCCTGGTATATGGGGCCAGCGCCCTATCCACTGAGCCACAGGCGCCACCCTCCTTTAAAATCTTGATGATATAGACGGGATATCAGCTAAGGTAACTACTGTTGTAGCTAATGTAATCTCTGAGACTTGCAGGCAACATCATTTCAGGGCATTTAAGCCCATATTTGTAATCCTTCCTGCGTACGGAAGCCTTTTATGATTTCTAAATTCCTGGGACTCTGTGGAATCCATGCTGTCTTATACTATGGTCAGAAGGCAGGGATTTTACAGTGCGCAGTCTTAGCAATCAAGAAAACACTTTCATTACAGGTACTTGCCTACTGGTAAATGAACCTCATGATTCATCTTGTTTTATAAATAAATACAGTCAGCCCTCCATATCTATGGGTTACGTATCTGTGAATTCAACAAATTGCAGATTGAAAACATTAAAAAAATACCATCTGTACTGAATATGTACGGAATTTTTTGTATTTATTCTCTACATAATACAGTACAACAACCACTTACACAGCATTTACATTGTATTATGCCCTATAAGTAATCTAAAGCTGGCTTAAAGTAAACAGGAGGATGTCTATGGGTTGTATGTAAATACACCATGTTATAGTGGGATGTGAGCATCCCTGGATTGTGGTATCCTCAGGGGTCCTGAAAACAATCTTCCTTGGATAATGAAGGATAATTGTGCAATACCCAATACACCTGGGCGTGGAGTACAGCGAGGGATAAGAAAGGGGAGGGAACCAGGCAAGATGCACAGGATCCACACCTCACAGTCAAAGCTCTTGGTGGCCAATTCTGCTACCAGCTTTTCTAAAAGCTCAGTTACTGAGTCACTCTCAACAGGTGCTAAGCAAGATCTGATTTTCTCTCTGATTCTTTATTAAAAGAAGACACTTGAACAGTGATTTGGAAAAAAAAAAGTAGAAAGAGATAATCTAAAAAAAAAGAGATCAAACGAAAAAAGATTTCATCATGCACACCTCAACACCTGCTATTGCTTTTTCTTTTAAGACTTTTACGGAGTCTCTGGCTAACAACTTAAAAAATCATTAGATAATGCTTAAAGTTTTGAATCCAGAAAAATCAATAGAAAAGTCAGCATGTTTTCTTTTTTCCATGATAACCTAGACATATATATTTTAAATTTGTCTAATCTATATCTGGATAATAATGAGACAGAATAGTGTTCCATACAGACTCCCCCTGCCCTAGGGCTTGACTTGTCAGATTTAGTGACTTATCTAATGTCAATACAGTTGTCTAAGGTTATGCCGGTTAGTGCAGTTAAATGAATAAACTCAAAACTCTGGGTGTAAACAGCTCCCTGCTCCTCACTGCCTTTGTCCCTTATGTAACTAGCAATATTTCCTGCATGCTTACAGTGCACTAGGTCATTCTTCCACATCTGTGGGGTAGTTAATATTTATTTCTTCCATTACAGACAGACATTAAGACTTTGAGGTGAAGAGACTTGCCCAAGGTCACAGAGCCAGTCAACAGAAGACTGGGATTACATTCACACTTTTTGATTCAAAAGACTGCTGATAAGAAAATTAACCTCCACAACAGTAATTACAATGGAATAACGCCAGAATCTGTATAAGTCCCCTTCCTTTTGGAGTCGTTACATCCACCTCTCAAGAATTCTTACTGCTTTATTCTATTAATTAGCTTAAGAAAAAAACAGAAATATGTTATGATGTATTAACTGAACTATCAATGCATAAATTTGTTATTTGTAACAAATTAAAAGTAGGATTTTTTTAAAATGGCCACACACACAAAAAAAAAAACCTAAGGAAAAGAAATCCTGCTTTTTTGGTCTTAAAAAAGCAAAAAATAGGCCACTGAGTTGCCTCATGCCTATAATCAATCTAGTACTCTGGGAGGCTGAAGCAGGCGGATTGTTTGAGCTCAGGAGTTTAAGAGATCAGACCGAGCAAGAGTGAGACCCTGTCTCTATTAAAAATAGAAAAATTAGCTGTGCATGGAGGCCAGTGCCTGTAGTCCTAGCTAATGAGACTGAGGCAAGAGGATCACTTGAGCTCAAGAGTCTGAGGTTGCTATGAGCTACGATGTCAAGGCACTCAACCCCAGGGTAACTAAATTAAGACTCAGTCTCAAAAACAAACAAACAATTAAAAAAACCCAAACAAACAAAAAATCCAGACTTAATAAATTTTTTCAAGAATTTTCAAATAAATATGCTCTAGTAATTCCTTACAATTCAATTTATTTAATCCACAAAAAAATCAAATTTAAAATTACATAAGCACTTATTATAATTAAATGTCCCTACTTCCTAATCAGGGGCATTACATAGATTTTAAATCAAAAGCAAAACTTTCTGATGAATCCTTCACCTTAACTATTTCTTTTGAAAACAATGAGTAAGAATAAAAAATGATGCATTGATGTTAATGAGCTTTCAGACACAGGTAATATAAAATTTTAATATGGCAGCCTAACAAATCCTTTTTCAATTAGTCCTTAGCTTTTATGGGATATTTTCAACTAGAAAATCAGAAATCCATCAACACAGATTAAACAAAATAGATAAAATACCTCTGGCATGACACTTTACTCCCCCCACACCCTCCCACTGCATTCTGGCCCCGCCCTGGCACTGAACTGCTGAACTGAGGCTGTTTTTCTTAAGGTCACCCAGCTCCTCCTCCTGGCTGTCTGATCCTAAGGCTTTTTCTCACTCTGAACACTCTGGTCGCATTTGACAGGGTCAACCACTTACCACTCAAAGCCCTGACTTCCTTTAACATGTGGGACACCACTTACCTATCTGGCTACTTCTTTCTAGGTCTTTTCCTTCACGGGTCCCCACATGCTGCTGATCTCCAGAGCACTGCCTGAGAGCCTTCTCTCAGAGTTTACTGCTTGCCCACCCCATGACCACACTCCTTTCTCATGCCTTACGAGCCATCCATCTTGCTGATGACTCTCAAGTCTTACTCCAGCATTAAGTCTCCCTCCTCCAAGTCAGAGACAAAACCACAGGCAGGGTGATGACCTCTCCACTGAGCTGTCACACAGACGGCTCTACTCCACCTGCCTGGATCGGAACCAGCTCCCTGACCAATGTGCTCTCCCCCTGTGCTGCCTCTCAGCCCCTGGCGTTGGCACAGATTCCTTCTTCCTCACCCCAAACATTCAATTAGCTTGACCTCCATGTTCTTCATTTCTCCAGCCCTAGTGTCATTTTCCTAGGTCGGGGCTCAGCTGCCACTTGATTAGGCAACAGACTCCTCAGGTGTCTCCTTCAGAGACCTTAGTGCTCAGTCTAAATGCAAATCTGACCATCTCGCTCCATTTGAAAGCTCTTAGTGGCTCCTGGCTGGCCCTACTCCCTTTTGGCAGTCAGGCCTGCCAGACCTGCCTCTCAGCCAGTTCCCCATCACCTGCTATAGCCACAGGGACCTCAGTGAGGTCCTCTCCAGGAGCAAATAGGCTGCCTGAAAGTCCTAAGCCAGAAAAAGTGATTTGTGCATTCATGCCATGGACATTTTAACTTAGAACACATACAGGTGCAAGTATCCACCATTGTCATGATGCAGGACAGGGCTCTGTGTGCATGATCCGTCAGGTGGGATTCTGCATTCTCCCTTGCACAATCTACACCCAGTGTGTCAACTATGATTTCCAGCTCTGGCTTCTTTCCAATCTAGCAATAAAACCAGAGACACTGATGAATACAGACTCCTTGATTCACCCATTTTTCCAAATTGTCAAATGTGACAGAAATTTGATATTTTTTTAAATTCAACTTTATTGAGATGCTCCAATTTTTTGCTTTCATTTTCATAGACGCTCATATTCACACTTCCTTTGCTTACATAATATCTAAGTCCCATAATCACAATAATAAATACAACTGATTTTTACAGGCTCTGGGTCCTGCCCTTGACCCCTGGTGAGGACACAACTGTATTTGTGAATGCAGCAGAGAGTAGCCCTGGAAAGTAGGCAGGAGTGTGCCGTGGGCATGGGTCGGCTGGCCTCACCAATGCACAGGGGTGACAGTTCTGGTCTGATCAGCTCCGGGTCTGGTTAACAGGTCTCTGGTGGGCTGGGCTGCTGTCAGCTGATCTCAGGCCCTCTCTACTCTCTGGCCTCCACCCTTGCATGTGCTGTTCCCTCAGCCTGGAAGACACCCTCTCCCAAACAATAAGCTTAATCTAACTACCCTGCATCCCTGGAGACTCAACTTTGATGTCATCTCTCCAGGAAGTTCTGGGACACCCCTGACCTCACTGGCATGCTCTGTTTAAACAGCTATGGTGGCTTTTCCATCTGCTATCCTGGCAGTTCTGCAAGACACTCTCTAGCCTCCTCCTAACTACCCAGCCCCCATCATGGTGCCTCGTTCATAATGAGTACATAATATACATAATTAACTGAAATAAAACCAAAGAAGTATTGTTGAAACTAAGAGAACACTTAAAATCCAACCCAGAACAGTTTCAGAGCACCTTGGGCATTTTCGGAGGTAACAGTGTCTGCTTACGCACTAATGGCCCATCCTATAACAATTCCCAGTACTTTTAAGCTTATCGATGTATCATAATAATGCTGAAGTGATGCGCTTTTACCAATAATACTAGTCCCTATTCAGGAAAAAACAAACCAAAAAACCATAAGTCAGTCGTTTCTCTTTCTGAGAGGTGTCTACATTCCGGCATAAAATCCAACAGAAGGAATGGGAGTTGTAGATATAGAAATAATGTTGCCCCCTTAATGAAAACACCCAATTGGCTCGGCACCCATAGCTCAGTGTTAGGGTGCCGGCCATATATACTGAGGCAGGTTGGCTCAAACCCGGCCCAAGCCTGCTAAACAATGACAACTGCAACAAAAAAATAGCCAGGCGTTGTGGCGGGTGCCTGTAGTCCCAGCTACTTGGGAGGCTGAAGCAAGAGAATCGCTTAAGCCCAAGAGTTGGAGGTTGCTGTGAGCTCTGATGCCACAGCACTCTACCGAGGGCAACATAGTAAGGCTCTGTCTCAATGAATAAATAAATAAATAAATAAATAAATAAATAAATAAATATTAAAATAAAAGCACCCAATTGTACTTTGAAGTTACTAGGCCCTGAAGGCACTGGGTCAATGTCTTGGTACTTTTTTTTTTCTTTACACTAACCAACCTTAAACCTGTATAAAGGTTTACCAGATGAAGAAGGCAAGTGAGGCTCTGGGGCCATGGTGGGGGCAGCAGTCATGTGGGTGGCAAAGCTGCCCCTGTCAGCCCTGCAGACAGTGGGAAGATTTGGGGATAGTTTTTAAGAAATGACCTAAGATCCCCTGAGGGCCTCATGAGCTCAATCATTTCTGCTTGGGCCTTTCTGGTTCCCACAGGCTCAGCAAGGGTACCCCAAGGCACCTGGCGCTAACCTACAAGGACCAGCACCCAGCTTGGTGGGAGGAGGTCACAGAGGAGGCTGAGCCTAGTGTTAGACAGTGGCTTGAAGCCAGTGCCCAAATGCATAGCAGATGTTTATCAAAGCTACAGCTTATCCACACAGATGGGCCCACCCCAAATCATGGTAACTCAGCTTCCAATAGCTAACTAGGACATGCACTAGTTTCATCCATCTCCTGGCCCTGGCCAAAATCTCCTGACCAGATTTTCCACATGGATATGTACAGTGGAAGAACAGCAACAGTAATTGTATGGGGACGCAGTAAGTTTTTCTGTGGTTCTAGAAAGTTCTTGCCATCACCCTTTTTAGAATTGAACCTTTCTTCAAAATAGTCCTTGATTTGTTCTTGTGGCAAAAGGAAGAATGCAGTATGTTGGATTTCTTATGACCAAGGAATTTATTTTGAAAATTTAAGTATCTTATTCCCCAGGCCTACCTCTAACTTTGTATTCTTGTGGTAGGTCCTGGTAGAAACAGTGGTCAATTTTAGGGAATTTGTAATACATTTTAGGTGCTTTCTTATTGATAGCAAAACAAAGTATTAATATTTTTAGAACCTCAGGGCAGGTTTTTCAAAGAGTTGCTCCCTTCACCAGTCACTGGCTAGCTCCCACAGCCAGGCTGTCCAGCATATAATCTGGTCTTTGCTGTCCTTTGTAAGTTAAGATGTTCTTTATATCATGCCTTTAAAGAACTGGGTTTTTGGTCATTTCATAATGAAAAATGTGTATGGGGGCAATGATTTAGTTTTATAACCTGCTTATGAGTAACGCATGTATTACATCATTCTGGTGAAGACGGAGAGATCCAGCCTAGGTCATCAGAGGGCTAGATGGCATCAATTTGCTTCTTTTCTAGCTTTTAAAAAAAGATTACAGTCAAATGAAAAAAGTGAAAATTGGCTCGGCGCCCATGGCACAGTGGGTATAGTGCCAGCCACATACACTGAGGCTGGCGGGTTTGAACCCAGCCCAGGCAAGCTAAACAACAATGACAACTGCAACAAAAAATAGCTGGGCACTGTGGTGGGCGACTGTAGTCTCAGCTATTTGGGAGACTGAGGCAAAAGAATTGCGTAAGTCCAAGAGTTTGAGGTTGCTGTGAGCTGTGACACCACAGCACTCTACCAAGGGTGACATAGTGAGACTATCTCAAAACATAATAAATAAATATAAAAGGAAAAAAAAGTGAAAATTTTTAAAAATCAAATCAAGCAATTATTTAAATTAGAAAAAATTTTTAAAGCCATAAAAAAATCTATTCACCGTGTTTGTATTCCCTTAGACAGTGTTTTTTGCCTCTATTTTTAATGCTAAGGTATCATAGCACCTAACCTTACTGATTTTGCTCCTTTATTATCTGGTATTATTACTAAAGGCTCTAATATAGTTCTCACTGGTTAACTAAAGGGATTTTTTAAAATGAAACATATCTGTTTATGAAGGTGGTAATCCCGAATCTACTGACCTCTGTGCGCTGGCATGCTTTAGTCCTTTGCTGTGACCCCTAAAGACCCCACTTCGGTGTAACAGCTGAGGAAACAGGATATTCTCAGGAGGTAATGGAGACAGTCACTTGGTTTATCACAAAAACAAACTAATCTGAACTCTTGATAGGATAAAGGTAAAAAGAGAAGGGAAATGGACAAGAGGCTGCAAATTTTGAAAAGCTTATCAAATTTGACTTTGGATCAAAATATACAGACTAGGAAAGGGAGGAAATATTGCTGGAATCTAAAGTATGGGAAAATTAGGAGCTGTGATGTGAGAAATTATCTCCAATATAACAGAAAAGCTTCATTAAAGAGGAAAACCAAAAGACAGCAAAAATAATTTTCTGGGACAATGTTCTAACAGCATAAGTACCCTTCCTAAAACCAAGCAAAGGGAAGCCACAAACATCACCACCAAAAAAGCAATAGTGTTTTTATAGGCTGACAGCCTTAAGTGCCACTGAGAGTCATCATTCTGATTCTATGATCTCTCATACTAACGCCCGTGTAGTCCACACGTGTTACTCAGGCCTGTTTCCTGGGACCGTCCTTCCTAGGCTCAAAGGGCTAATCAGAGATAAGTCTACTCCTAAACCAGAGGAGAGAAAAATGCCAAGTGCTAGGAAAGAGCTCAGAACAGCAGGGCAAAGTTCTGAGAAGGGACAGCTCACTTTACGCAGGTGTAGGTCTTCATTTCTTTAAAATAAAAAATAATAATAATTTGCTAATTTTCAATTTTCTGTATTTTGAGAAAAACCTAGTGGTGGCTATTTCTTGATTTGGACGGTTATTTTGCTTTCGTTATTTTTAATTCACACATAATAATCCAGGGACAAAGTGTGATATTTTAATATATGTATATAATGTGTAATGATCAAATCAGGGTAATTAGCATTTCCATCATCTCAAACATTTATCATTTCTCTGTGTTGAAAACTTTCAAAATCTGCTCTTGCAGCTATTTCAAAAGAAATAATAAATTAATATTAACTGTGGTCACCCTCCAGTACTGCAGGACACTAGAACTTAATCCTGCTACCTCGCTGCAATTTTGTAGCCATTAACCAACCTTTGGCTATGGATTTGGAGATTTTGAAAGCATTTGACCAGGAAGGAGGAAAAACACTTTTATTATCATTGCAAATTTCTTACAAAAGGCAGAGAAATTAAAAATTATTAATATTTTACCAATTTTGTTTCAAATATTTCCCACCAACTTTTGGGGAAATATTTTAAGATCAATCTCTCACGTCACGTATCTCCTAGAAAATATCTCAGTATGTATATACAACAAATTATCCCAACTAGCAAGATTAACATGCCAGCAAATATGTAGTCCATATGAAAATTTCCCCATTTATCTCAAAATGATCATCTTATAGCTGGTTTTCTGGTATCAGTTTGTGGGCTCAAGGAGCCGAGCGCCACTCTAGCACTTAGTCAATATGTAAACCTGAAACCCTTAGCAAATGGCAAGGAAGGAGTTACGGGACTGAGAGCAGAACCACTAGAGATGGTTTGCCAGGTAGTCCCACCACCCCCGGGGCTGTATATATCAAATCTGAGGATGAAAGCAGCAGTGACTTTTATAATCAACGCACTACTGATGTCTCCAGGACAGAGCTGCTGACGAGAGCTGTTTCCATAGTACTGGAGATGTGAAAGTAAAACACCTGTCACCGGAAAAGGCGGCCTACTTCTTATACCAGGGAGCAAGGCCAGCTCGATTATCCCATAGTTTTGACTCATGAGATCTCTGGCTGTGCTTAACTGATCTCAGGGCCCCTAGAACAAAATTAATGAGGAATTCCACCAAGGATTTGTATAGTAGGAACTCTCCGGCAGGTGAGCAGAGTCTTGACTTGAGCCACCGTGATGGTTTCTCCACCACGATGGAGAGATCAAGGCCCTTAAATCCCAGGCCCAGTGCCTTTTGCTGAAGAGGAAGCCAAGGTGACCTTTGGCTAGGTATCCTATTATCGTTGAGTCTTCTTCCTAGCCTCCCCCAAAGGGCCCTTCTACCCATAACCTGGTAGCTGTGCTAACAGGTAAACCTCCCAGTGGAAAGACTGAGCTTGGTTAGGAGCAAATAGTCTAGAGGGACCTGAAAAGAACAAAACATGTTGGGGGTTGCTCGCAGAAGGGGACTGAATTGAGAATATACTCAGAGCATGCAAAGATAACTGTCTCATGCGAATCCTTACTGCAAAACAGGGTGTTTAACAATGGTGTTCATAGTATGTCCCACTGTGTAGATGTCAATCTTCTTTCCTAGTCTCCTCCAGAGGGTTCATAAAAAGAAAAAAAGGAAAAAAAAGGCCATGGTGGCAGAAATGGATGCTGAGCCTGGGCTAGACCACAGGAAGCCTGGGCCTTCCCCTCAACAAAGCTAATGATATGGTTCCCTCAAGGAACCAGATAGCTGCTTGCGGAACACTGATTACAGTGAGGCCTTTTCCTAACAGAGGGGCGATAGTTTGTCCTAACTGGAAGAGCCACTTATGCTGGACTTGATTTGTTTTCCTTAACTGTCAGGACTCTGCTGGGTTTTACTGAAGGCTGCTCTGCCGTTGTGGTACCTTGTACAACACTGCTTCTCCTGAGAATTCCACAGTGAAAGGCATCTGTCACCATATGTCACCCCATACCAACCTAATAAAAACAAAGTTACGAAGCCAGCTTTGGAGACACGCCCAAGCTTGCCATGGTGTCCTGGATGGGACGCAGGCTCGGAGCCAGTGACTAATATGGTGAGGCTCACCCATGGCCAAAGAGGGGACACAGAAACCCAGGGTAAACACAGAAGTAGTTTCTTAGGATTACTTAACGATAAACTTGCAAAATGTTTGCTTCCCACCCGGAACTCTGCTCAGCTGAAGCTGAATTTAGTCCCCCAACGGAAAAGTACTTCCTCTGGAGTTCACAGCTCCGGCCCCACTGAACTGGAACTGAGGCTGATTCTATTGGGAACTGCTGGGAAACTGAACACCCAAAGAAAAGAGAGATGCCTTCTGTGGTCACTGCTACCATCACTCTTCAGTGGACAGCTTTCAAATCAGCCTCCATTCCTCAGCCTTTCCCCTCTCTACAGCAGAAATCAGAACACACTACCCTATGGCTGGCAATGAGTCTGTGCCACATGTAGAAAGAACCACCTCAGCTCCTCCCTGTGACCTGCAGTGCCCTTTCTACCTGCATGCTACCTCCAGGCATGCAGCGCCCTCCTCCGTCCCTTGTTGCCTGAGCTCTAGGCATGCCGGCCTCCTCAGGCAACTTCAGATGCATCATGTTCCTGCCTGTCTCTGGGTGCTGATGCTCCTTCCACTGGCCCTCTCCTTCGTGGAGCCTCTGCCTGCTGCCCCTAAGCACTTTCCTACTCTCCACCCCTGTGTCACCTCTGCTGGGTGGTGGCCTTCCCCCTCCCTGGCTCCCACCAGCTCATGTTACCCACGGTCATCTTCTGAGTAACCACTGGTGCCTTAGAGAATCCTGTATACAGACTTATGGGATCTGTTCAAATGCTGGAATGTCAAGTTTTTACAATGCTTATTCTCTGCAGTATCCCAGATTCCCTTACTTCTCTCCCCCTTTCCCTTCTCATTATGACAGAGTGTATCACTGAAATTCATCTCAGGTTATAAATACCAAAAGGATGTTGTCATGGAACTGGGGAAGGAATGGCTGTGACTTGGAGGTCCCAGCCTCCAGCTGCTTGCTGTGTGCCTGGGCCAGGAGGAGGGAGTGATTAGACACAGAACAGGCACATCACATTGGAACGAACGATGCTCTTGGAAACAAATGCTACTCTGCTTTATTTTCCTTAATAGCATCGTCTGCCCTGTTAAATATTTAACTTGTTGATCTATGATCCTCTCACTAGAATGTAAGTGACTGAAGGAGCTTCGCTTCATTCATTGCTGCCACCTAGTGAACACGCAATAGTTAACTGGACAAATGTATGAGCAGACAAATGCAGGACCTGTCCAGAATCCACTCGTGTTTCTCCTCTGAGAGAATGACTTCCCTCCATGACACCCGGAGCTCCTCTGGGAGAACAACTACATTCCACTGCCTTCAGCCTCAGTCGACAGGGAACCCATGCGGCTGCCTCCTTGGAGACACCCAATCCTCTTCCGTGATCCAGCACCACTAGCTGGTAGGGCCAGGAGCTAAATCCTCCACCCTGGGATTTTGATTCCTGGGTGAGGGAGAGAGGACAGGTGGCCTCCTCTGCTCCCAGTCTTCTGTTAGAGTTCTTCCTGAGGCTCCTCCCCTCCCACTTCTGGCCTGGTTCCTGGCCATCTCATCAATTCTGGGAGCACCTGATACACTCCCAATAAATCCCCCCTTTCACTTAAAGTAACCAGTTAGTTTTTGCTGTTTTTCAACAAAAGAACCCTAAATTTAAAAAGAAAAAATTTAGAACAACAAAAACAAAACCAGTGTTAGAGAAAGCACGAAGTAGGCTGTTGGCCCATGTGGGTGAGATATAGGACCTGTCCCCTCCACTCCTACCACTCGGCAACATTATTTTTATTTCTGCCTATTCAATTAAAATCTTTGAACAGGTGGACATGTTACACATTGTTACAAACATAGTACATGGTTTTGGGTTGAATGATGTCCCCTCAGAAGAGGAAGAAGCCTTAACTCCCAGTGCCCTGAGGGTTGCCTTATTTGGAAACAGTTTCTGTAGATGATGAAGTTGAATGAGGTCTGGGGTGGACCCAAACCCAGGTAGACTGGTATCCCTACACACACACAGGGAGTCTGGGCATGAGACAGACATTCACGGGCGAGAGTGCCACAGCGACTATGAAGGTGGGCTCAGGTAATGCATCCCTAAGCCACACGGCACGGGCAGATACCAGTGAAGGGAGAGGCTTAACACAGGTCATCCCTGGTAGCCCTCAGAACTCCCAACCCTGCCAACATTCTGAGCAGATTTTTAGCCTAGGACCCAGTTCTTACTGGGATTGCCACCCACAGGAACTCAGGTACGCAGATGCCACCACAGGAACAAACTTCTCAAACTGGGAACCACCTAGGTGGCACTCAGAGCACCGGCGCTGCTGCACAGCTGACAGTGTAGCCGCCTCCTGGAATTCAATCCCAAGCAGCATCCTGGCCCCAAGGGAGGCAGGAAGTACTAATTTCCCCAGTGCCTTGGGTGAACTGACACAATCAAACAGGGGGCTCCCACAGCGTCCGATGGGGGGACTCACTGTTGGATGCTCTCATCTGCCGCCAGCGTCCCACGCGGTCCAGCCCGATGGGGGTGCTCTGGGAAAAGGTGAAGGGCCGGAAGCGGGCCGACACGGCCTTGTAGGGCGGCACCTGGTGAGCAGGCACGGGCGGCCTGGCTGCTGGCTGCGGAAGAGAAGCAGAAAGCTGTAAGAGGTGCCAGGAAGTGGCAGCTCCTGCAAACGACTTGCACACACTCTCACCTCGAAGCCACTCACAGATATGAAGTGGTTTCTCCAAACCCTGCCAAAAGCTGCAGGCTGCACCGAGGCTCAGCAGCAGTTTGTTATTCTACAGTTTTTAATAATTGTTCTCAACTCTCTGGCCTCAGTAAGTAGCACTAAGCAAAAGGTAAGGCGTCTGAGAAGAGCAGAGGTAAATTTAGGAAGGGATAGAGTTGCCACACAGATGCAGGGTCAGAGGGTTAGCGGGGTGTCTGCCCAGGAGCAGGCTCTGGAGGAACAGGACAGAGCGGAAGACCAGTCAGGGTGACAGACTGCAGTCCTCACCTGTGTGTTCAGCCTGGTTCTACTCTGCCCTGTAGACCCTCCTACAGAGCCTGGTACCTGCAGACCCTTGATAAGGATTAGTGGACCTGAAGACAATTCTTGCCTAACTAAACTTAAAGTGACAGCTGAACTTTATTTAAAAGACTTGGTTTTCCATGCATTTACCCAGGTCTCTTTAGAACTGTAATGTCCTTCTAGTTTTCTAGAATAACAATCCCTATAACTGTAAGTCAGAAGCCCAGTGGGTTCAAATAGTTTCTAAGCATTTTAGATCTTTCCTATAATGTGTTTCAAGTTAAACTAGATCATAATTTACTTTAGTTCAGAATTATTTCCTAGCAAGCGGAGCATCTTACAATTTTTTAAAGATTTCATGGTATTCTATGACTCAATTTTTTTTCTTAATGCTAAGAATTCACATCAATTCAATCAAATTAAATAAGACTTTCTGAGTGCTCGCTATAAACCAGCCATTATGCTGGACTTTACAGGGAGAAAATAAACATATTGTCCACTACTAACACTGGTTAGAATTTCCTGTCTAGGAGAATTTTATGGGTTACTTATAACATCAGCTAGCAAGTTTTAAAAATGAAATTGGCCATAGATATTACTCACATACTGTTTTGTGAACATCTGACCACAGCCAGGGTATTAGCCTCACCAAGTAAATATAAACTTCTTTAATACAAGGCCTTTAATTATAGTTTATATATCTTTAAAGCGCTCACTAGGTATCTGATAAATACTTTTTGAATTACTAAAATACACTAAGGGACCAATAGTAAATGTTTAATGTATGGCCAAACCAGTTACAAAGTTGCAACTGTCAAGCAAAGAGTAAGAAGCTGGTAGAAGAAAAAAATTATGTCCTTATCTCCTAAAAGAAACACACTTCTTTATTTTCTTATCTGTACATTTTAACAACCGACAGCGCTTTCTTTTTCAATAATTACTTCCTCCAGAAAGCTCTCTAAATATGTATGGCTACCTTTCCCCTTGTTAAAATCTCAGGTTATCAGAAATAGATAGCAAATGAGCTTCACATTGTTGTCTGAGATCCCAGGAGAGAAAGATTAGTAAAAGGCACCCAGATGTCAGGTGGTTAGTCTGAACTCAGGCATGTTTTGCACAAAGTCAGGAAGAAGAGGCTGTGAGTGGATGACGTCATCCTTGAGGGGAGGAGGAGGAGGAGGAGAGGCAGCATCCTGTTTAGCTCGCAGGAGAACAAAGGCCAGGAGGCTGGAGGGTGTGCGCAGGCTTTGAGAGAAGGATGCCAGATCTTACTTGGGTCAGAAGATTCTCTATTTCCACTGTCTGGTTGTTCCCATAGAAGCTGACCCCACCTATCACAGAAATGGGGCGTCTTCTCCACGCTCCTCTGGGGCAGCCCATGGAAGCGTTCTGGTCTGCAGGCTCATGAGCTGCCATGCTTGCCTGGGGGTCTCCGTCCACTTGGTCCTCCTCCTGGGGGTCTGTGGCAACTGAGTCTTCAGGTATAGACAAGCTGCGGCTGGCCAGCTGGCCATAGTCTGAGAACGGCCGAGGCCGTGGCCGTCTCCCAGAACCCCATCTCCTCCTGGGGATTCTCTGTGCCTCCGTCCTTTCCTCCTCCTGGGACGAGCCTCGCCTCCCGGGTTCATCGGTGACAACCTTTTCAAAGGCGAACAGGTTAGATGAGCTCAAATATCCAAGAAGGAATTTAAAAAGAACTAGCTGTGTGTATCCCCCTCCCAGCTCTTCCTCAGGTTTTCTTGATGGACTTGTTCATTTAAAACAGAAAGTGAAGACAACTAAAACAAGGATTAAAACAATCAAATCTATCTTTCAGTCTAGGCTGCATTATGCCATAATTTAAATAGTAATGTTTAGCATCCAACATTAAAAAATCAGCACCCCTGTGAGTTTATAAAATGAGCTTTGTAACCAGTATAGGTGCCCCTAAAATATACGTAATAACAGCCTTGGGGACCAAAGGCCTGCCAGGAGAAGAAATGAAGGGGCAATGCTATCCCCTGCTGCTCTAAAGGATCTTTCAATAATGTACCCAACTTTAAAACAGAAGGTGCTCATAGAGGATTAAATCTACTCTTATCAGGACCCAACACTCAACACCCAGGGATCCCCGGGCTCCTGCCGGCAGCCTCTGGGCAGTAGTCTATGGTGTGAAGAGTGCTGACCTGTGTGAGCTCGGGCAGGTCACAGCTAACCTTTCTGGATCGCAGAGTTCAGACTGGACAATCCCACGGCTCAAGATTCTATGATCTTACATAGGGCAACACTTTCTAATTTTCAAGTTACTTTATTTCAGAGGCAACACAGTGTACTAGAAACACAGAAGCAGTTTGGATTTGGACACACTTTGTGCTGTGAAGGTGTCTGGACACCTAGAGCAATTGCAGGCAAGGTACTGAACTTCTGCAATTTGACTCTGCAGCTGTTCACTAGGCAATGGCAGGTCCTCGGAAGGATGAAATGCCACAGTGGAAAGATAGCCCTTATCACAGGATTTAATTATCACTCCTGAAAAGCTGTGCCACAGAGTGATGTCCCCATGGTGTAAACCTGCCTTGGGGTAGGGCTGTGAGATAGGGCTATCTCTGCAACCCCTCTTGTCTGGCTAGCACTAGCAGTGGTTCTTCCAGCCTGTACCTTATTTAAGATAAAAACAAAAAAAAAGCTGTCAGTCCATAGGCACTGGGACAACAAGCAGAACTAGGAAAGGAAAGGCAAGGGGGCCACAGCAGGTGTCCCTGATGGTGCCACAGAGCTAGTGGCGCAGCCCCACCTGCCCCCCAAACTAGCTGGGCCTGGATAAAGCTGGATAGTGGATGGTAGTGGCCCAGGAAGACACGCCTCTGGCCAGTAACAACAGAGACCCAAGACCTGTGACGGAGGCCTCATGGCTTCCAGCCTGGTGTGTCTAATGCTCACTGTCAAGAACTGATGAGGAGCAAAGCGGGTAGGAAGGGATCTATAGACACACCGTTCAAATTAGGAAACTGAGACCTAGCAAGTGAAGGGACTTGCCCAGGGTCACAGAGTCAACTAGCAGCACAAAGACATGAACAGGTGGGCCTCTCATTTCTGTTTCAGAAGTTTTCCAGCCATGCCAACTCACCACCTCTGCTCCAAAACGTGGTTTTCCTGGCAAACTCCACTGGCGCTGCTGTCTACCCACTCCTGCTGCCTGGGGTCCTATCGTTAATTCAAGTCACCACTGAAGGGGCTGACTTGGCCATTGTGGCATAAAAATAATTTGGAGCTGAAAGCATTTCAGTTCTGTTATCTGCCTAAAAGCAGAGACTCCCCAAAGAACTCAATGTCATAAATCCCCTCTGGGACACTGCTTCAGTCAGGGAAGGGAGGAGAATCCACACCTAAACACTGTCACAAGTATCGTCTCTCGTCTAGTCTCCTGAAAGCCCACTTAGCTTCCCTATTAAGTCATTTGTTTCCCCTGAAGTTTCCTTTTCCTTCTCCCTAATAAGACGGTCCCTAAACCTCAAATTCTGCACTGACACCTCTTTGAGTCACACTTTTCTGTGAACTTTCTCTTTCTCTCACATACATACACATACAAAATCTGTCTTTCCTTTTGCTAATCTCTCTTTTGTCTGTTTAATTCACAGGCCTCCAAGGGTATGAGGAAAAGTTTTCCTCCCCAACATCACCAAGAAAAAGGATGAGAGAAATCGTGGCAAAATTAACATTGCTTTCTGCATTATATGAAAGAATTATGAAGACTTTAAATTATTCAATCCAATAGCACAGACATCTTAAGTAGACTATGAGAATAAATCCAATTATATTATCACTGTGCTAAAAAGGTTCAGAAACAAAACATTAGGAAAAACAGAAGTACAACAAAATCACAGGCAAGATATCTAACTGCTCACAAATGGCCGTGCAGTTCTTTTGTTTTGCGTTTAAGGTTTTTTTTGGGGGGGGAGGGGAATCTTGGTTTGCTTTGTTTTTGTACTTAAACAACATGAACCCTACTTTTTCTCAGTGATGCAAAAAAATGACGGCATACTCGGGGAAGTAATCAAGGCTGGGTATGGGAGGTGTGCTCAGAGCAGGCCAGCAGACAGCAGGTGACGGGGCACAGAATTATTCCTCTAACACATCACGCCTCAGCGTCAACAGCACAGAACACACATAAAGAACCACTGTCATTCTACTTCCCACATTCACACAGTGCTACTGAAGATACAAAAGGAGAAACCACGGCCTCGGAAAGGTGCAGAATGCTCTAGGAATAGCCAATTCGGGAAACAGTGTAATACGCACAATTGAAATGTCTATCGTTTCACTCCCAGCAAAATTACAAAAAGGAAAGGTGGAGAGAAAACCCCTCAGGTTTAATCTCACATTCAAATATTGATTCCTAGCCAGAAGTGAGTGAAATTTCTCGTAAAACAAATTTGAACTCTGATGGATATTCTAAAACCAAATGTTTAGGAAACTTTTATGTACTGCTAAAATGCAGAAAATTAGTTTGACTGTGGTTATACTTGGATCTACAGATACACATGTGCCAACAACTTTCCCCAAGGAGCTGACACCTACCTCAGGCTCGGGCATGAGCAGGTGGTGCCCACAGACACACTGAAGCAGCAGGTAGCTGCCCACATCTATGTCCTCTAGACTCTGGCCTACATGGCCCCGCCACAGCTCTGCCTACGGCATGGATCAATCTGGGCTCTAACAGCTTGAACAGCCAATTCACACCCAAGTCATAAACTTTTGTACACAGACTTTTCAGTGGAGTCCCTGCCCTTTTAACACTTGCTTCTCCATATATTTTTTAAGTGCTTGCCTTAGTCAGTATCTCATGTTTCCTTTCTGCACAAGTTTTTTTTTTCACTCCACGAAAATAAAAAGCCAATAAAGACGTTATCTTCAAATAGACACTTCAAAAATTAAAAAAAAAATACGGTGAAAGCAAATTATTAACCTGAAGAAAAAGAAAAATATTTGCATAAAATAACTTGATTTCACATCCATCCATCCAGACAAGTATATAGGATCAAAATGCAGGGTGTTGGTCGTTTACGTTTCTGAAAAAGATGTTGAAGTCCTAATCCCCGGCACCTGTGATTTTATTTGGAGTCTGATCTTTGAAGATTTCATCAAGTTTAAATGAAGTCACCCTGGATGAGGTGAGTCTTAATGCAAAGGCCAAGGAACACCAAGGCTGCCAGTCAACAACCACTAGACTAGAGGAAGAAGCCAGAGAAAAACCTTCCCTGAGGGTCCTGGAAGGATTTGGGACCTGGTGGCACCTTGATTTCAAACTTCTGGCCTCCAGAACTGTTAGAGAATAAATGTTGTTTTAAGCCACCTCCCTTGTGATAATTTGTTAGGTCAACCCCTGGAAACTAAGATAGCAAGGTTAATGCAGAAGAAAATATTATAGCCAAGGAAATTAAAGATGTTTTATGAATATTTGAAAAAAATTAAACTAAAGTAGGCAACAACGACAACTGTAACAAAAAATAGCCAGGCGTTGTGGCGAGCGCCTGTAGCCCTAGCTACTGGGGAAGCTGAGGCAAGAGAATCGCTTAAGCCCAAGAGTTTGAGGTTGCTGTGAGCTGTGATGCCAAAACACTCTACTGAGGGTAACATAGTGCGACCCTGTTTAAAAAAAAAAAAAAAATCTAAACTAAAGCAAAGGTACTCTGGATAAGCCAAAGGTCTTCTGAGGATGCGTATTAACACAATAAGCTAAGTTCCCTGGTTTTCCTAGCGTTCCACAGTTATGGATGCCATATGCAATCCACGTATAATCACAGAGATGAAGTGAGCAGGGAAAACACCTTGGCAGCTGATGCCTCACAGGACTGCAATGAATGCTGCCAACTGTTACTGCCAGACCCATGCCGGGGATATGTGTTATCTTTATCTCATCTTCACAAGCACCTTATCAGGCAGGTACTATTTGCCCCATCTTACTGATTAGGACATTGGGGCTAACATAAATAAAATGACTAACAGAGCCAGAAAGGGGACAAGCCCATTACCCAACCCAGTGAGTTTGGTTTTAAAACTCCACTCTGAAGGCCAGTATGGTGGCTCATGCCTATAATCCTAGTACTCTGGGAAGCCAAGGTGGGTGGATCACTGGAGCTCAGGGGTTTGAGACCATTCTGAGCATGAAGGAGATCCCATCTCTACTAAAAAATAGAAAAAGTAGCCAGGTGTCATGGCATGTAGTCCCAGCTACTTGGGAGGCTGAGACAAGATCACCTGAGCCTAAGAGTTAGAGGTTGCTGTGAGTTATGATACCACAGTACTCTAACCAGGGTGACAGAGTGAGGCTATCTCAAACAAAACAAAACAACAACAACAAAAAACAAAGACAAAACAAAGGAAAAACAAACAACCCTCTGTCCTTTCCTCTCTGCAAACCTACAACCTTGGTATATACTTTCACAAAAAGAAAAACAGAACTTTGAAGGTTTTCTTTCCCTTAGATGTAAAACCTCTTGGGAGGAGGAGGAGGGAGTAACAGTTACCAGAAGGTCTGGTAACATGTGTGCTGGAATCACATCTTTACATGCATAAAATAGAATGAGAGGATTATAAAGGTAAGCCAATGGCTGTAACACAGTACTATGTCAGATAAGAATACATGGTATCTTGAGATGTGCGCTGGTCTCAGAGGCTCACATCTGTAATCCCAGACTCACAAGGCTGAGGCAGGAGGATCACTTGCGCCCAGGCATTCAAGGCTGCAGTGAGTTATGACTATGCCAGCCTGAGCAACGAAGCAAGGCTTTACTTCTAAAATTTGTTTTAAAATTAGCAAAACCTGTTGTATAAGGTAAAAAAGATTTGTGATCAGACAATATCATAGGTCTTGTTAAAACTACTCTGGCTTATTGCTTCTTTCATAATTGAAGGAAGTGCTACATTTTAGCTAAAGGCTAATAAAAACAAAATAAAATCCATACTCCCTGATTTCTGTCCATGTCCTTAGATAAACCCAGGTTAAAACTCCCAGGTTAGATAATATCACTAAAAGTAGCCTATGATACCAGCCGCATGTCCAATTCCAGGGAAATGAATTTTAGGACTCATATCTCATAAATAAAAAAGTAGAATTTAACTATTTAGAACTATAGCTCAGCTCGGTGCCTGTAGTTCAGCCACTAGGGTGCCAGCCACATAGACCAGAGCTGGCACATTCGAATCTAGCCCGGGCCTGCCAAACAACAGTGACAACTACAAACAAAAAATAGCCGGGTGCTGTGGCAGGTGCCTATAGTCCCAGCTTCTTGGGAGACTGAGGCAAGAGACTCGCATAAGCCCAGGAGTTTGAGGTTGCTGTGAGCTGTGATGCCACAGCACTCTACTGAGGGTGACAAAGTGAGACTGTCTCAAGAAAAAAAAAAAACTATACCATATTACCTAATTTTCCTTAAATGAAAATTAATGTGTCATAACTTGAAAGACCCACCCCATAGGTCCACTTTTTTTTTCTTTTGCCTCTGGTCTTTGATTCAGGAAAGCCCATTTATTATATATTGTAAACATATGGCCCAGGACTCTATAAATAGGTAAGGAGAACATATAAGATCCCAGATGTAGGCCAGGCACAGTGGCTCACACCTGTAATCCTAGCATTCTGTGAGGCCAAGGCGTGTACACAGCTTGAGCTCAGGAGCTGAAGACCACCCCGAGCAAAAGTAAGACCCCAGCTCTACTAAAATAGAAAAACTGAGGCAAGGAGATCTCTTGAGCCTAAGAGTTGGAGGTTGTTGTGAGCTATGATGCTACTGGCATTCTACCCAGGGGAACAGCTTGAGACTCTGTCTCAAAAAACAAACAAACCCAGATATATTATCATATTTTGAAGAGTGGAAGGCAAGAACAAGGAAATACTTACATATTTAGAACTAACATCATTTTTCTTTTCTTTTGGAAAGTGGTGCTACCATTACTTAGATATCTTAAATTTTCAAACTGCTTTAACATATGCCCAATAAGAGCAATGCAAGACAGTTCAGGCACTTCATTTCATCTCTGCAAAGCCAGCACTAGACACGACCCCTCTATTTGCAGCAGGAGGTAAGAATGGTGCAAAATGATCTTAGGGGCTGAGCGAGGCGGTTCACATCTGATCTGGGAGGCTGAGGCAGGAGGATCCCTTGAGCTAGGAGTTCAATATTAACCTGAGCAAGAGTGAGACCCTGTCTCTACTAAAAATAGAAAAATTAGGCTCGGCGCCTGTGGCTCAATTGGCTAAGGCACCAGCCACGTACACCTAAGGTGGCGGGTTCGAATCCCCAGCCTGGGCCCGCCAAACAACAATGATGGCTGCAACCAAAAAAATGGCCGGGTGTTGTGGCGGGTGCCTGTGGTCCCAGCTACTTGGGAGGCGGAGGCAGGAGACTCGCTTGAGCCCAGGAGTTGGAGGTTGCTATGAGCTGTGATG
>CAUYQV010071662.1:0-47343 GCA_963574575.1 Galagoides demidoff | reverse complement strand
ACTGGTTAACATAGCCCTCATGTCATTTTCTTAGTTATTGTTTTAAAATGTTCACATTCTACTCTTAGAAAGATTCACTTGTACCCTTGTAAGATAAACCTCAGAAGTGATCCCTCCAATCCCCCTCCCTCCACCCATTCCCCGGTTACAATTTTTTTATGTGTTTGTACTTCTATTTATTATTTCAGGTTCATTAAAGGTACAAAGAATTAGATCACACTGATTGCATTTACTAGGTGCAGTCCCACCCCCCAGAGGTGTACCACACACCCTAACCTATAGTCCTACTCCCTCCCCCCCTTCCCCACTCTCTCATTTCCCCACTCCCCACCTTGAATTGATTTGAGTTTTCCCTTATGTTGGTATGCATTATATAATCTACTGGCTTCGTATTATAGTACCCCTAGACCTGAAAATATATTGTTGGACCCCCTCTTAAATGCAATCAATCAGAAATTTATTGAATCTGCGCAGGGGACTGTCTTGAGAGACAGTTCTATCCCAGTAGTGCGCAAGTTGTCTTATGTATTTTTGTGCAAGCATACTACTGGTTGGGGGGTTACAGCGTGGGCACGTGGGCAGTCATGGATACAGCAATAGTTACAGTTATGTAACAATAATTAATACAGCTTTGGTTGACAATGGATATATCTTAAATCACAATGGTTATAGTTAGGTAACCATGATTAATACAGCTGTGGTGGATTTCTACCATTGTTCATCCTCTGAGAATTTGGGGATTTTTTTTGTGAAACTTGGGACTTTTCTTCCTTGTTCACCTCTGAGAGGGAAGGAGGAGGAGGCAGGTGGCCTGGGAACTTGCCAGGAGTAGGGGGTGGGCTGGGTCCTTCCCAGAGCTGACTCTGCGGGGAGGGAGGAGGGAGGCGAGTCCACTTAGGTATTAGTATTGAGGACATTGGATTCTTGCTTCTCCATTCTTGTGATACTTTACTAAGAAGAATGTGTTCAAGCTTTATCCAGATTAAAATAAAAGATGCAAAGTCTCTATCTTTTTTAAAGGCTGAATGATATTCCACGGTATACATATAGCACAGCTTGTTAATCCATTCCTGGGTGGATGGACATTTAGGTTATTTCCACATTTTGGCAATTATAAATTAAGCTGTGATAAATAGTCTAGTGCAAATGTCCTAATGATAAAATGTTTTATTTTTTTTCTGGGTAGATAGTCTAGTAATGGGATTGCAAAATGGAATGGAAGGTCTAATTTGAGTTCTTTGAAGAGTCTCCATATAATATGTTTAAATTTTAAAAATCCATTTATAGCAGGAGCCTTTATATCTTCCAGGAGAGTCTGGATAATCAAATGAGATTGCTCAATGATAAAGATCTAACTTTTGTGGGGTTTGGGTGCTGATGAGAGAAGTATTTGGTGATACTGCCATCTAGACCACAAGGAATACCAGGTGGTTTTATAGGCAACACAATTGGTAGAGCCAGTTGAAACATGGAATGGTGGGCACACATCAACTACACACGTGAAAAGGAGGCTGCTCAGGGCTTCCCTGTGGCGTGCAGAAAGTTGTCTGAAATCCGCCACATTGGTTTTTGCTCTCATTGTATGGTATCAATCTATCTATTTATGTCATTGTGAAGTAATGCCTTTCAATTTTGTGTTAAACAGAAATAAGCTAAACTATAGAGCACATTTAATGATTTTTCTATTTTTAAGACAGTTAGTGGTGCATGTAAGTTGGACAAAATTATAGTAGCCATTTAATATCAACCATCAGAGCTGTAGTTGCATAATTACCATAAGAAATCAGAAGACATATATTTTGTGACATTCAACAACATCTCAGAGAATCAAAAAAAATTAATTGACTGAAGAAGAATCAGAATTCGCCATCATTCTTTTAAAAAGATTGTGCCTAAAGATAACTATTTAACATGTGCAGTAGCAGAGATGCTGTTACTTTAGTGAATGAAGCATGGCTTTACATTTAGATTAAATGACAGTTCTAAATTTGTTAGCCTATGTTTGAAACCATGTTGTGTTTTGCATTCAAACTGTTTGCCTGAACTGTTGATACTCTTGCTTCATTAACAAAGAGTTAAAAGATGACAGTTTTAAGCAGGGTTGTCAGATAGTTCAGAAAGAAAATCAGATAATTCCAACAATTCCAACAATCTTTTCTTTTCTTTTTTTTTTCATATACTTTATGGAAGGAAAGTAAACCTTACAGAAATTCTGTCTTTCATAATTGAAACAACTGTAATTAAAAAGAGTATTTTATATTTACTAAAATGTTAACATTGGTGATAAATGACATATTTATTATTCTAATACAATATTTGACTGAGTGGATTACTGTGTAAAAAAGTCTCTTCCTAAACTAAAAAAACATTGGAACAGAGATATAACAGCAATTATTATCACATAGTCATAATTTAAAACTGCATCTAAAAAGGCACAAATATTCACCAATCTAAATTGAATCAATAATTGTCAAAATAAACAAATATTTTTACATATAGAAAGAATAAATCGATGTTGAGAATGCATATCTTTCAATATGGACTTTCTTTTTGATTAAAAAAATCTCTGTTATATAAAACCAGCACATTTTACCCCATAATTGCATTAATGTACACAGCTATGATTTAATTAAAAAAAAAAAAAACCCTGTTTAGAGACCAGAAGAACCTATCAATGAAAAGAATTACTTGTCCTTCCTTGTTATCTTACTACCTATTGCAGAAAAGAAGTTCAAGAATATATAAAAAAAATCTCAGTTATAAATTGGAGTTTTGAAATATTTAAATCTTTGGAGAACTTTTTTTATATATCAGTTTATGTCTTAAAACAATAGGAGACTTTCAAAGTGGTATTTCTCAATTAGATTTTCATTTTATTCAACATCAGTTGGCAATTGTTAGTAAAAGCACAAAAGAATACTAACTAAAACCTCAATCTTCACACTTCCATGAAGTTAACAATAGTTACAGGGGTCCTCAAAGTTTTTAAACAGGGGGCCAGTTCACTGTCCCTCAGACCGTTGGAGAGCTGGACTGCCAGCCCTGGAACAAGTTGGGTGTTAAGCAGGACAGGCAGCAGAGGCAAAAACACCCAGTGGGCCGGAAAAATGTCCTAGGCGCCCCGGGGGCAGTAGTTTGAGGATGCCTGGAAAACAAAGCTTGCTGTAATACACAAGATCATGTTGTCAAATCAGACTCATATGAATCAGAGATCTTATTTGATTTTGTGGTTTACTACATAATTTTAAAGTTATAAAGACTCAAAAAGGACAGGAAGATTTGGGCACTAACAGTGATTCTGATTTAAGCCTTTAAAGAATTATGTTGGATACTAAGTTAAGAATAGACCATCAGACAATGATCAAAGCAAGGAGACTTAACCAAACTTCTGCTGTAAGCCATAAATGCAGGTGAATGAGCAGGAGAGAAAAGATACAATATTTCTTCCTGACAGAGTGTGAATCCTGTTTCTCCTCATAGTGAGATCTACCTACTGAAAATAATAGGCATGTTGCTTTTTAGTATGTTTGAAATATTTTAGAACCTATTATGGCTTAAGTTCCTCAAACAGAAATCAATCATTTTAAAGAAATTTTGAAAATTTTACACATATTTTCACAAAAGAAGGAAATAATATAGCTATACAATATGAATGCATATATATAAACACAATTAAAATTTTTCTCAAAATTATTTTAAAAGACATACAACTATTGGGTGGCATCTGTGGCTCAAAGGAGTAGGGAGCCAGCCCCAAATGCCAGAGGTGGCAGTTTCAAACATGAAGATAAAAATTACATAAATTTACACTGAACAAAATAAAAATATCTATAATATTTAATATACATGTTTAAAAATATTACATTTTAAGCATAATAAAAGGTAAATGGCTCATGTGAAGTTTCTAATCACTGATGCAGGCTTACTCCATTTGGTTTCTTGTGTATTTTTAATATTTTAATTTACTTTAAATAGTTTCAAGCATTCTGATTGCTTTTAGAACATAATTTAACAAAATTAATAAGACATGAGAATTTTTATTAGATAGTGACATTGTTTTTCCCAAGGACTTCATCAGTAATCAGATGAGACCACTGGATCAAGACTACATTAACATTTGCTCCTATTTAATGAAAATAAATAATCCAAAATCAAATTTAAGTTAGTCATATTATCATAATGCATTCCACTGTATTATAATATCTATCTTAAACATTCTCAGAGTAATGAATTAATCTTTAGGAAAACACTTCCCATAATTCCTAATTATGGAAGGACCTAGAAATGTTACCACTGGGAGGGATGGGCCTACACTATACAGAAATAGGAACCTAAATTAGGTAGAATTTCGGTTTTATAATGAAGCAGTACTACACAGATTTAATGAAATAGAATTATTCCAGAGTCTTAAAAAACAAAAATAAAAATATTTGGTTGTTTTACCATTAATGATGGATTGATTACAATAAACAAAATAGGGAAATTGCCTGAAATTTATTTAATTTCTCCCTAAAGGTATGAGAGATCATGTCCCATAATATGGTTTCTATGGGGACAAAAAAAGAGATATCTTTTACTTTTACTCTAATTAGTAGAAGTTGTTTAAAAATGAGCTCATGTTTATAAGATGCAACCATTTTTTTATTCATTCTTATAATATTTTTAATATTACTTGTATACTGCCTTATTAAGTCAAATGCATAATAAATATTTATTAAAGTTTACAAACTCTTGGTTGTGGCAGAAATCAATCAAATGTGCCATCAGTGGCCTAAATACATGATGCAATATGCTATTTTTTGAAATGATTGCTTTTATTAAAAAAAAAACAAACTTTTGTATCCTTTAAAGAATGCTATTTTTATTAGCATAAGATTTTCACAAGCATACAGGTTTGTTCTAAATTTGTGACATAATTTAGAACAAACCTAAAAAATTCTTTAGCTTCTTTTAAAATTTTTTTTTTTGTTCTTTAGTTTTTTGTGTATTGCTTCATATCTTAATGCAGTACTGAGAAAAGTCAAGAATTTAGGAGTCCTTGACTTAGAGTCTTCTGAATTGGTTTTAAATATTTTTAAGAGGCAATGTTGATTCTAGTTTGTCCCTAAATAAGAGCAACTTATTTTCTTTTAAGAATTGGAATATTAGGGTTTACTAACTAATGTAATGAAACATAGTTTCCATAAAGGAAATAAAATAAAATGAAAACTAAGAAAACTATAGGCCTACGTCTGTGTGTGTGCATGTAAAACATACATTGTGTAAATCTAAGGTCAGCTGCTCTGGATGTAAACTTACTGTAATACCATCATGCGCACATTTTGTTGCTTCCTCCTTGCAAGGATATTCTCCTAAAATAATAGGGTTCAGTCCCGTGAACGTGGACACACACATACTCTTCTTATCATATTAACTGAGATATTCATGCTACATTTTTCCTTTTATTTTAACAAATTGATTATTTATTCAGAAGTTTTTCTTTGAAAAGTTGATGTTATTAAAGAATTAAGACTGCATTTTTTTTTGGTAAAATCTTGAATTCTTTCTATTCTTATAGAAATAGAATAGTTTTATACCTGGAAAGGCCACATAACTATATAGTTACTATGGTGTGGAGACACGTTTATATGTATCTTTATCCTTTTCTGCCCAAAATTGAAATGAGTAAAGCCCATTCAATAAAAACATTTACATTTTTATTGTGCTACTCATCTGATAATTATTTAAAATGCATCTAAATTAAATAATTTGACATAAATAATAATAAAGGACAAATGAAACCCTTTTTTTAACACATGGGGTTTGTATCTAGAAATACCATTTTTATTTTTTATATCACAGTATGATTCTGTTGCTAAAGCACTCCATTTTAATGTTATTAATGTTTTATTCAAAATAGCTCATTTTGCCTTCTTTTTCTCCCCTTTTATGTCTAATGTAAAGAGTTACTAACTGCTCTTATGAAAATTCATGCTTAAAATAAGGGTAAATTTCACTGGACTTTTTGGAAATAGGACTAGCAAATCAATTTAGACTTAAATACTTAAAGTGCACAGGTTTAAAAAATACAAACAGTATAAAGACATTTAATCTGTATTAATTTAAAGTGGCTTTTCCTGTGGACATTCTCAGAGCTGTCGGATCTTCGTGTCTCAGCTTTGCTGTATCAGTAGCTTCCACTCACAGCAGCACCGATTTTGGATAGAAAAATACATAAACAACGATGCTTTTCAGGGATCTGATTCTGTTTGGCAGTTGGGAAGAGTAATAACGGGCCCACTAGAGTGCATTACAGTTGTTTGTGTGTTTTGGAAAATGATATCTGAAGTAAAGACCCCTATTAGCTTACTACAAAGTGATAGGCCCTGATGCCCTGTTATTACCCATAATTAGAACAGAGGCAGTATAGAGGTTTCTTTCCACCCAGGCAAGTTCACCACAAGATTCTACCTTTGGAAACTGATTTGTGGTACTTCTGACCTAGTCATAACCTTAATAGGTGGGTGGGTCTGAATGAGTAAATTGGGTTTTTGACTGAAAGCTAATAGTAACTCTGTTCCATCCTTGCTAGTTCCATCCTGAGTTTTTTTGAATTTTAAACTTGTAAGCCAATAGCTATCTTTTAGTTTTGCTGCTAGGAAATTTATACTACCATTTCATTCTTATACATAAACAATTATACTAACACTAAATTGTGAGAAAAAGTACACATTTCAAGTTAATTACCCATTATTTCTCTTAAGCACTCTAAAAAGACCATTATTTTTTTCTATAGTTCTGTGGCTAATTCACTGCCAACATTGTTGAAAAGCATGCAGTGAATTTGACATAAATAATTTCATGGGGAAAAAAGATAACCAAAGTGTTATGTGTGCATAGTGGCCACACACACACACACAGTGCTTTTTAAATAAAGGGTAGATTTAGTGGAAGTAAGAAAGGGCTCAGAACAAACAGGAACCAAGGTTCAACCTAAAAAACAGTCATCTGTTTCAGACAACTGACAGATTGCCTGAGGTAAGAGAAGCTTCTGAAAGTTTAGACTTTGGAGCATGACCATTAAGCTTCTTTTCAATTCCAAGGGTTTATAAGGTTCTATATGTAACTGTAGCTTGAAAAACAGTCAGAATAAACTTTGGCAGAGCACCCTGTGGCAAACTCTTTAAAGAAATGAGAGCCACAATTTGGAAAGTAATGGAATATATATGTATATATGTGAGATGGGTGGGGTGGGGTGGGCGCATATATCAATACATGTGAACATTTGGTCAGCTGAGAATCAGGGGGTCATTCAAGGCCCTGTCTCATGCCTTTCATCATCAGGCAGGCTGAGGTCAGGATTCCACAAGAGTAAGCAAAAGTGCAGCATTATATTGGCTAAAGCAAGGTGGGGTAAAGCTGGTGAAGTACATTCAAAAGAACATTAGTGTAGGAAGGGGTTAAGAAAAGGTAAAGAATACAAAGGAATTTCTATAAAATCATACAACATTCATGTCTAAGAACATATATAATTAGATTATCTACTCACTTTCCCTACTTCATTGATTCCTTTTATTTAGGTTTCTGAAAAATTTTCTTGGCAGAGTTCAAGAAGAAAAAGAGAGTCATTGCACCGTACATTTTAGAAGGCTTTGTATTTCAGAAAATATTTTACCTAAATTTAAATGGTTTTATAAATATTTTGAAGGCCAGCACGGTGGCTCATGCCTGTAATCCTAGCACTCTGGGAGGCCAAGCTGGGTGGATTGCCTGAGCTCCCCAGTTCAAGACCAGCCTGAACCATAGTGAGACATGTCTAAAAAATAGTTGGGCACCTGTAGTCCCAGTTACTTGGGAGGTGAAGGTAAGAGAATCATTTGAGCCCAAGAGTTTGAGGTTGCTCTGAGCTATGATGCCAGAGCTTTCTACCCAGAACAACAAAGTGAGACAGAGTCCCAAACAAAAAAATAATAAAACATATATATAATATGTATTCATTGTTTTCCATAATGTGGAATTCCTGTTAAACTTGTCTTCAATCTGAAGTTTATTCCTTGGTGTTTGATCTACTCTTTTATTCCATATTTCACATTTTTTCTTTCTTTCTAATGTTCTTAGATTTCTGCTCATGACGCATGATTGTGGCATTTTGTTTGTTGTCTTCTCACATATTTATCTGTTTTGACTCTCTGAGATCTAGCCACCTGAAAACTTTCATCTTCCTTAATTCGAGATTTCTCTTTTCCATTTAATTTATTCTTTTCCACTTGAAGCTCTTATTGCATAGGTGCTGAAAATTTCCTTTTTACTCCATGGATCTTATTTTTTCTTTTCCATCTCCTTATCTACTTCTAAAGCCTTGTCAAATAGATTTATTATCATTTACTTTTCTAACTCACTCTTCATGTTTTGCCATTCTATTATTCAATAGTTTCATATTTTGACTTTTTTTTTATACTCAATGTTTTCAGTTGGTTCTTTATAACAGCTTTTATCTGTATAAGTTTATGATACTGTTTTTTCTTTCTTTCTTGTGCACATTTGATTCTTGCCTCATTTATTCTGATTCATCTGTAGAATTTGCCTATTTTTGCTGCTATATCAGAATATCTAAGGTGGGGTAATATAAGGAAAACAAATTTATTTCTTATACTTTGGCATGCTGGGCAGTCTAGTATCAAGGTACCAGTATCTGGTGAGGGCATCCTTGTTGCGTCATCATCCCATGGTCAAAGGCAAGAGGGTGGGAGAGGACAAGAATGGGAAGGGGACTGAACTCATTTTTGTAACAAATTCACTCTTGAGATAATGCCATTTATCTATGTGTGGGTGTTCTGCCTCTTTAAGATTCTACCTATCAACACTGTTTTATTGGAAATGCTTTCTGATCCTATGTCAGATGTTGTCCAACATAAGGGTTTTCCTGTTCCACTCTGATGAGGGAAGGTGTCCTACACATTTTTTTTTCTGTTGTATTCATTCCATGGAAGGATTCAGTTCAAATATCACAATCCAAAGAAGCCTACAATGTGAGGCGTATGAATGTTTTGCCTGTGTCATTCAGAAAATGGTTACATGTTTTCTCACATTCCCTATTATGGCAAGACAACAACAGAAAGTCTTATGCATCCTGACTTGCATTGACACCCCGAGTAGTGATTCACTTGTCAAGATTTTTCAAGCACATACGAGATTCTACAACACTGACAGGCTCTATGCAGGCCCTTAACTTGCTTTGGAATTGCATAAAATGAAAATACATATATAAGGAACAGTTATAGTTTCTAGGAAGGATTTTCCAAGTGATCTGAAAAGGAGAAACTTTAGGAAGATGAGGTATGTGCCTATCAATGTAATATGAAAATGATGAGCCTCTTATTTCATGACCAGAGGTTAGTGACAATGCTGAGTCCACTCTTTGGCCCTCAAACACATCAATCACTGGTTATAGGAAGAAACAGCCTGTTCAAATTGAAAATCAGTCATTATTTTAGAATACACAAAGTTTACAGGAGGAGTGGATAGAGCTGATCAGTGCTGTGGGTGTCACAGATTCACAGGACGATCTTACAAACGGTGGAATAAATTATTCTGTCGGCTGATGGAAGTTGAAGTTGCAAACAACTACATTCTTTACTCATTAGATAAGGAGAGTGGGAAAAAAGTTCAGATGCCCCTGTCTTACAGGAGATATCTCATTACTCGGCTTATGAGCAATGTGAAGAACAAAAATTAAAAAAAAATGGGGAAAACCATCATGTTCAGACACCAAGGAAAGACTGAGACAACGCATTTTGCAATGCAAAACAGAAAAAAAAAATGTCAACAGAGGATTACCTGGTTTGCAGCAGAAGGCTGAGAAAGTTGCAAGGAGAGAAACCACTTTCTACTGTAAGACGTGAGAGAGGAATCCTGGATTCCACCTGGAGATTGCTTCAAGAAGTATCTCCTTTAAGCATTTATAACAGAGATAAACAAAAACACTTTAATTATTTTATGTAACCTAAAATAAATAATAAAATCATCAGATGAATTCATATCTATGTTTTTCTCTTTTAAAACTATAGGATAATTACAAATAATCCACCAAACTCTTTCTTGCCTAAAATAAATAAGAGCTGGGGAGGATGTGGGTAGTAGAAAAACTGGACTGGAAATGTTAAGTTTTAGCACATGAACTTTGAAATTTTTAAAAAGTGGTTACATTCCTCAGAGATACTATCACATTTTCTCTTATCTCATATAACATGAAAATAATTGTTACACAACAAACTGGAATCTGAGACTTTCTACCCACCACAAGAATTAAGTAGGGTGAAGCCCTTTGGGTTAGATAAACTTCCATGTTGTAAGGTAGGTTCATACCTTTTGGCCCAGGAAATCTCCCAATAGACACTGCCCTTTTTTCAGAAATTACCTCTAGCCATTGAGCTATTCTACCTTATTGGGGTAGAAAGGGAAATGTTGTCTGGTAAGCTCAAACGCACTTGCCAAAATGCTTCTCAACACAGCAACATCTCATCTCTGCCTAATGTTGCAACATCTTCAGAGCCAGGAACTCATGCTGCTCTGATAGTGGTGGCAATGGGACAGGTCATAATGCCCTAGGGCAAAATGAGGGAGAGACAGGAGCACAGCTAGATGGCTGCTCTGCCACTTGGGTTACTTCCCCGGTGCCTGGTCTTTCATCTCATTAGCCTGTCATGTACTACAACCAACACCACATCCCTAACATCTTGCCACATTCTGCCTTCCTGAGGGTTTTCCAAGGTTTAGTTTTGGTTGTTGGCTGAGTGTGTGTTACAGCTATTAGTTGGCTCTGGAGTCCGTCATGCTATCTCATTTCTGTGCCATCCCCAGAGGTTGTTTGGCTGGAACGAGCAGTGCTTAATTTTATGACATTCTTCCTGGAGGCAACATTTAAATAACTGTTATTGCCCCTCATTCCTTAAAATTAGAGGCACTATCTAATCATAATTTAAATTCTTCTCTCTTGTTTTAGCCCCACACTCCCTTTAAGGGTCTGTAGTTTACAGTGAAAATAACGTGAATTGGTTTTCCAAAGATTGCTGAAGAGCAGACTTGTAGTATGGTCCAATTTTTCAAACTTTCATGTAGAATTTTTTTTACTTTTATTTTTTAGAGACAGAGTGTCACTTTGTTGCCCTCAGTAGAGCTATATGGTGTCACAGCTCACAGCAACCTCCAGCTCTTGGGCTAGGGCGATTCTTGCCTCAGCCTTCTGAGCAGCTAAGACTACAGGTGCCCACCACAGTATCCAGCTATGTTGTTGTTGTTGTTGTTGTTACAGTTTGACTGGGCCTAGGTTCGAACCTGCCAGCCTTGGTATATGGGGCCAGCGCCCTACTCACTGAGCCCATAGGTGCAACCCTCATGTAGAATTACTACTAAGCATTTACATGCCCCAGTCAGGACAAGGACAAGGGTTTGCAAATTTAAAAATCATTTTAAGACATCCTCATGTACTTGGTCCATAGCTTACATTTTAAAATAATTGCTAAGGGCCATCTCCACTGAGTAAAGCACAGTAAAACCTAAAAGATGTCTGCTAGGAGCCTCTCACACTCCCTAAGGAAATAGCCTAACTTCTTAAGGAATTGTATGACCCTTAGGAAAAGATGAATAACATATTTCAGCATGCTATTTTACATGCTGAATTATAAGCAGGAATTTCTTAGGCATGTTCATTTCACTAATTTGATATACTACCAGCTATCCATATTATAAATTCTACCAAAAAATTATACTGCCAAAATTCTATAATGCAGGTTTTATAATTTTTTTTTTTACAATTTTTAGCTAAATTTGATTTTACATTCTCAGGAATATAAGGATTCATCTCAGGTCAATTTTTACTCCCTGGTTATAGACATTTTTTTTCTTCTCAAAATGTGGGTGTTCTAGTTTAGCTCTAGGGTGAATACTTAATAAAAAATGTAACAAAGTACTTAAAATATAGTATAATAGATAAATCTTAAAATTTGGCCCAAATCTAGTAGTTTCCTCATTTTTCCTAAATTTTCTCCTTATGTTCACAAGTTTCTCTGGCTCAGAATCTTTTATGTTTAATTCCAAGAAATTATGACCTCCCTTTATAATCATTACTTATAATTACTGGATATTGCAGTAAAGATTTCAAGGGCTTATAGAAAAGGGTTTGGTAATAATTAACCAAAGGTATGAAAATTCATAAATCTCACCAATGGGTACTTCCTTTAATGAATGTCAAAATAAAGAAGTAAGTTTTGTAATTTACTATAAGCAATTTCAAAAGAAGACTTGTAAGAACACACCCAAGATTTATTTCTATTTTCAAGAATCTCCTGGTCACTGTTGTGTGTTACCTCATTTTTCTTTCATTACTGGAAATACTTGCTCTACCAGTACTTATGAAGAACTTTCTTCTACTTTTTAGAATAAAGTTTATCCTCCCATAGTCTCATGAAGAGCAAACCAATTTGCCTTTCCCAACTTTTGTGCAAAAGGCCCAGGGGTCCATTTGCTATGTTACTTGATCTCAAAACTGTTCCTTTATTCAAGCCCATTATTCCAGCAGACCCAGCAATTATTTTGTCTTCCCATACCTCAAGCTTGAAACAACAAACTTTCTCCATTCAAATGCTTGTCTTTCCTTTTTTGTTTTCTAATTATGGAACTATAATTAGATGTATATTAGCCTTTCTCATTTTTCCTAGCACAATTTTCATCATTTAATTTCTATGTGATTTCATTGTACAAAATCCTTCAAATGTTTAAATCTGCCACCTGGATCACCAATTCTTTTCAGAAATCTTATATTTACTGATTAATTCATTTGTTGAACTTTTGTCAATTATAAATATTGATTTTTTTATTCTCAAAAATCCACATAATGATTTTCAAAATGTGCTCAACCACTTTGATAAAAATATGCCTTATACTTATATTTTTAACTTCATATTCATACCATGTATTCGTATTTTTAAAATACCATGTTTTATGAGTGTGCTTATATATTTATATGAGTATTTTAAAACTCATATTATAATTTCTTTCTCATTTCTAATATCTGAATCCTTTCCAGGACTTATATTTTGCAGGACTACATTTTGTGATTTTGATGTGTATTGGAACTTTGTTGGTGAAAAGTTCTAAGTCTTGCGTTGTGTTGTATTTTTTCTTCACAGAGGAATTAAATTTATTTCTGAAAGTTGCTTGGGGGATACCAACAACCTAGAGTCACCTTAATCAAAATTGGGCCCTGAAGCATTTTGTGCCATGTGGGTTGTATAGATCCAGGCCAGGAGTCTATGTGAGGGATGGCCGAGCATCTCAGTGGAGACATTTTCCTTCTTTACTCACAGCCAAGTTCTAAGCAAATGGATTTCCTCACTATCTTTTATAGTTGTGTAGACTTTTATGGACCACTTGTTCACTGACTGTGCAGTCCTTTGAGGCACATGGATTTATGCAGGTGTCTGTCTTCTGACTATTCGGGCATATTCCCAAGCTCTGGGCTCTAGTTATCAAAGACAACAGTAGAATTGCCGTTGAATGAACCTTCAGAACATTCAAGACAGCAGGTTTAGTATGATTCACCTTTGTTTGTTTGGTTTTTTTTTTTTTTTTTTTGGCTTTCAGAAGATTTTATTTACTTCTTGCAATTTCAGTCATGCACTATAGGAAGGTTTTGGTTTTGGTTTGTTTTATTTAAGTTTTAGAGTTTCGAGCTCTGCTTTTGAACTGTAATTATCTCTGTGTTTATCAGAAATCAGTGTCTGACTTCTCAATCCCATGGACCTTATGCATAATGTTACCTAATTATGTTTAGAATTTTATATATCAACCATTTGTTTAAAAGTTTATATCAAACTAATTAAGGGTGATTATTTTCTCTTTCATTTATTTATTTTAATATCCTAGCAAAGTGTTCGGTACACATTTGCTTTTCAGTATTATGTGTCAAATAAGAATGACCCATTGACTACAAAACAATTTGGATAGAATTCCTTTCTTTTCTTGACAATGCCACTCCATGGAATAAAGTTAGGAGCTGATGATATCCAAGCACATTCAGAATCTATGTAACAGATCAAATATAAAAGAAAAATGATTTTTATCTCTTTGAAATCTTATATCCAGATTTATATACAATTTCATCCTTTTGTTATTTAAATATATACCTATATGTATAGCTATATGCGTGTATATCTGTAAATATACAGAAGTTATATATATTTACATATATATGTATATATATATCTATAAATATACAGAAGTTATATATAAATATATATATTTACATATGTATATGTATGTATGCATACACGTTTATTGAGGGTAGAAATGAACCTTCAGTTATTTTATCTGAAGAATGCACTATAGCCTTATGTATATAAAAGTGACTCATTAACAAGCAGAGAGAATTCAATTTAATATATTAAGAAATTCATTTTCTTGTATGTAATTGCACCTGAAAAGTAAAAATTGGAACTGTAATTAAATATTAAGGTCTAAATATTGATATACATGATGAAGTATTTAGGGGAAAGTGTACTGATGTCTGTGAGTCTATGAAATGTTTCAACAAATTAATTGACTTAGGCATTTGTAAAGAGGTATGAACAGATGAATGGAAATGTGATAAATCAAGTATATTAAACATTTTAGGCTAAAATATATTTTATTTTTTTTTACTTTTTATATTGTTTGGGATTCATTTCAGGTACAAAGAATTAGGTTACATTGGTTGCATTTATTAAATAAAGCCCCCTTTATAATTAAGTCCCACCCTCAAGAGTTGCGCCGTATGCCTTGATCCCCCATCTCTTCTTCCTTCCTTCTTCCCACTGGGTCATTCCTCTACCCCCCTCCATGTATTAGATCATCTGCTGCCTTCATATTAGAATTGAGTACATGGGATTCTTCTTCATTCTTGTGATGCTTTACTAAGAAGAATGTGTTCCACCTCTATCCAGATTAATACAAAAGATGTAAAGTCTCCATTATTTTTAAGGGCTGAATAGTTTTCCATGGTATACACATACCATGGCTCATTAATTCATTCCTGGGTTGATGGGCATTTAGGCTGTTTCCACATTTTGGCAATTCTAAACTGAGCTATGATAAACAGTCTAGTGCAAATGTCCTTATGATAAAATGATTTTTTTTTTCTCAGTAGTTGCCCAGTAATGGGATTGCAGGATCAAATGGGAGTTCTTTGAGGATTCTCCATACTTCCTTCCAAAATGGCTGTATTTGTTTGGACTCTCAATAACAGTGTAAAAGTATTCCCTTCTTTCTACATCCATGCTAGCATCTGCAGCTTTGAGACTTTGTGATGGGGACCTTTCTCATTAGAGTTAGGTGATATCTCAGGGTAGTTTTGATTTACATTTCTCTAATGATTAGTAATGATAAGCATTTTTTCATGTTTGTTAGCCATTTTTCTATCTTCTTTAGAGAAGGTTCTATTCATCTCTCATGTCCAGTGATATGGGATTATTGGGTCTTTTCTTATTGATTAATTTGAGTTCCTGATAGATCCTAATTATCAAGCTTTTATTGAAGTCATAATATACAAATATCTTTTTTTTTTTTTTATTTTTGCAGTTTTTGTTTTAGCTGGGGCTGGGTTTGAACCTGCCACATCCGTCATTTGGGGCCGGCGACCTACTCCTTTGAGCCATAGGCGCTGCCCCATACTATGCAAATATCTTTGCCCATTCTGAAGGTTGTTCTTTCCTTAGCTGTAAAGAAGTTTTTTAGTTTAATTAAATCCCATTTGTTAATTGTTGTTGTTGTTACAATTGCCATGGAAGTCTTTTTCATAAAATCCTTCCCCAGGCCTATATAATCCAAGTGTTTCACCACATGTTCTTCAAGGATTTTTATTGTTTCATGCCTTAGGTATAAATCTTTTATCCATCTTGAATCAATTTTTGTAAGTGGTGAGAGGTGCAGACTTTTACATGTGGATATCCAGTTCTCCCAACAGTTTATTGAATAGAGGTTCTTTTCCCCAGGGTGTGTTCTTGTTTGGTTTATTGAAGATCAGGGAGCTGTAAGATGTGAGTTTCATCTCATGATTTTCTATTCAGTTCCAAATGTCATTGTCTCTATTTTTGTGCCAATACCATATTGTTTTGATCACTATGGCCTTCTAGTATAGCCAAAAGTCTAATAGAGTGTTATCCCCGGCTTTGCTTTTATTACTAAGAATTGCCTTAGTTATATGGGGTTTCTTTGGGTTCCATTTAAAATGAAGAATTGTTTTTTCCACATCTAGAAAGTATGATATTAGTATTTTAATGGGGATTGCCCGTAATCTGTAGATTGCTTTGGGTAATACAGACATTTTCACAATGTTGATTCTTCCCAGCCATGAGTAAGGTCTGTTCTTCCATTGGCTCATATCCTCTACTATTTCATTTCTTAGGGTTTCATACTTTTCTTTTTAGAAGTCCTTCACCTCTTTTGTTAAGTATCACAATACCTAATATTCCTAGGTATTTAATTTGTTTTTTGAAGCTATTATAAAAGGAACTGTGTCCTTAATTAGCTTCTCATCTTGCTGTTATTGGCACATACAAAGGTTACTGATTTGTGACATTGATTTTATATCCTGAGACATTGCTGTATTTTTTTTTTTTTTTTGGAGACAGTGTCTTACTTTATCACCCTTGGTGGAGTGCTGTGGCATCATAGCTCACAACAACTTCCAATTCCTGGGCTTAGGCATTCTCTTGTCTCGGCCTCCCTAGTAGCTGGGACTACAGGTACTTGCCACCACACCCAACTATTTTTTTTTTTGTTGCAGTTTGGCCAGGGCTGGGCCAGGCTCGAACCTGCCACCCTCAGTATATGGGGCTGCCACCCTGCCCATTGAGCCACAGGCACTGCCCTATTGCTGTATTTTTTGATGACTTGCAGGCATCTTGTGTTTGAGTCTTTGGAGTTCTCTAAGTATAAGATTATATCATTAGCAAAGAGGGAGAGTTTGCCTCCTCTGCCTCCATTTGGATGCCCTTCATATCCTTCTCTTGCCTGATTGCATTGGTCCAATACAATCCAGCACTATGTTGAGTAGTATAGACAATAGAGGAAAACCTTATCTAGTTTCAGTTCTAAGTGGGAAAGCTTTCCGTTTTACTCCATTCAGTAAAATATTAGCTGTGGATTTGTCATCAATAGCTTTAATCAGATCAGATTCAGAAATGTTCCAAATATATTCCTATATTCTTAAATGTTCTAATTAAAAAAGGATGCTGAGTTTTATTGAATAAATATTGAATCCTCTGCATTCATTGAGAGGATCTCACTGTCTTTGTTTTTGCTTCTGTTGATATGGTGAATTATATTTATGCATTTGCATATGTTAAACTAGCCTTGCTTCTCTGGGATGGAACATACTTGTGATGAATGATTTTTTTAATGTGTAGCTGTAATGTATTGGGTAGGATTTGATTGAGAATTTTTGCATCTATATTTATTAGTGAAATTGGTCTGAAATTCTCCTTTCATTTGGATCTTTTCCTAGTATTGGTATCAGGGTGACATTTCCTTCATAGAATGTGTTGGGGAAGATTCTGTCCTACTCACTTTTATGGAATAATTTCTGCAGTATGTGTTTAAGTTCTTCCTTGAAAGTTTGATAGCATTCTGGTGTGAAGCTATCTGGACCAGGGCATTTTTTTTTTTTAGGAGATTTTTTTTGTTTGTTTCTTTGATCTTAGTTTTTGAAATTGGTCTGTTCAAAAGATTTATTTATTCTTGATTAAATCTAGGGAGAGGATGTGATTCCAAGTATTGATCTATATTTCCTCCACATTGTCAAATTTCTGGGCATAGATTTTCTTATAGTACTAAGAGATGATCTCTTGTATCTCTATGACATCTGTTGCTACTTCTCCTTTAATACTTCTGATTGAGATGTATTATTAGAGATGTATTATTAGAGATGTTAGTTTTCTGTTTCTGGTTAATCTATCCAATGTTTTGTTGATTTTTTTTTTTTAAATCGACTTTATATTTTGTAAACTTTTGAATAATTCTTTGGCTTTCAATTTCATTAATCTGTGATTTAATTTTGATTATTTCTTTTTTTCTGCTGGGTTTTGAATTAGATTGTTCTTCTTTTTCCAATTTCATGAGATAGTTCATGAGTTTGTTGATGTGGTTTCTTTCTGTTTTTCAAACATATGCATCTAATGCAATAAATTCGCCTCTTAAGACTGCTTTTGCTGTATCCCACAGGTTTTTTGTGGGATGTATCTTTGTTTAGCTTTTGTTTAAAGAATCTGTCTACTTCTGTCAGGAGTTAAAGTCCCTAGGTATTATGGTATTATGAGATATCACATTGCTCAGATTCATCAAGGTCTATTTCACAAATATGAGAGTATATTTATGGGTGCATAAATCTAGGTGCATATGTTGAGTATATAAATATTTAAAATTGAAATGTCTTCTTGTTGTACTGTTCCTTTGACCTTTATAAAGTGTCCATCTTTGCCTTTCTTAACTTTAACTGCTTTAAATCTGCTTATATCTGAAAGTAAGATGGCAACCCCTCTTTTCTTCTGATTTCCATTTGCTTAAAATACAATATTCCATCCATTAACTCTGAGTCTTGATTTGTCTTTCAAGGCTAAGTGTGTCTCCTAGAGACAACGTATGGATGGATTGTGCTAAAATATACATAGAATAAATTAACTTTGGTGATAATGTTTGGCTTCATTTATTTATTTAATGAGTTCATATATTTCCACAGAGACATTGTGGAAATTAAAAGAGGATAAATAAACACACTTACATACAAACTAAATGTGTTCTTAGATTTTCTGATAAAATAATCACCAATTATAAAGGTCACTCAGTTTTTCATTTTTTAAAAAATGTAATAGGATAAAAAAATCACATCATTCCACATGCATTGTGAATATGGCCCTATTATTTGTTCTTTTGTAATTAATTTTAATAATCTGCACATGAGCGCATCATAGGAATATGTTCCTTTCTCAAACATACTTTTATATTTGTCAATATAAGGTATAAACTAGTTTTGAAAAACAACAATACAGTAAGGTTAAATGATTAAGCCATATTTAAATTTAGCATAGAACATTTTCTTCTTTGAAACTATGGTAAACCACTTTCACATGTCCTACTTTCCACACCGATTTTTCTACAATAAAAGCATAATGATATATTTAAGGTAGAAAGTAATCTTCAATTTATTTATTTGTAGAATGTACTGTAGAATCATGTATATAATGATACTGAAAACATTATATTTTCTTCTTAATTTAGAGAAAAATAAATGACTTTTAAATGTTTGTTAAAAAATAAGAAAAATGAAGATGTGACAGATTTGTGCATTGTAACATTTAATTGCAACTTTACAGATTCTTGTAATGTATGATTAATTTTTACTGAAATAACAGTTGTCATCACAAGAATGAAAAGCAGATATCCAATGTACTCAATACTAAAATGAAGCCAGTAGATGATATAATTAATCCCCAAATAGGAGAAAACTTTATTTCAATTACAGCTGTGGGGAGGGGGACTAAGGAAGTGATATGAGGGAGGGGGGTCTGGGATGCTCCACTGAGTGAGCATAATGTAGGGGTGTATGGCACACCTTTTGGGTGAAGGACACAACTATAAGAGGGACCCTACCTAACAAATTCAAATATTGTGATCTAGTTGTTGGTACCCTCATATTAACCTAAAATTAAAAAAAAAAAAAGAAATAACAGTTGTTTCTGAGTCTGCCATGTTTTCTTGACTGTATAAGAAAATTCAGGTAGAATTCCACCCATCACATGTACACATATATTTCTTTTTGAATAATTGTCCTAATAAAATCTTGTCAATATAGAAATTGAATGAAAAAATTCTTTACTTTCCTCAACAAATTATGTGAGTTTATTTCTTAAACTTACTATGCATTGTATTATAACTTTATATCTGAGGAAATACAATTTAATGTGAGGTAGCATAGTAACTATTATTTATTGAGCATATATTATGGGCTTAAAAAAGTCCAGAGTAATGGACTGTGTACATAGAAATAAGTGCTATGTAATGTTATTTAGTAGATATTCAAATATGTAAATTATAATTAAAATAAATTTTAATTAATATGATAAAATATATTTATGAATTTAGTAAAAAGTACATTTCTTCCCTTTAGGGTTATAAGCAGATTTTTTTCATTTTTTTCAGGGAACTCTGAATAATGGTCGCATTAATAACATTTGAAATACATAGATGCATATGTACACATACACACAGAGAAACAACATTTTGAAAAAGAATTGGTGATGTGTCTCTTGCATTATAAAAATTATAGGGACTTTATGATATTCCTTCTAATACTCCCATTTTTAAAGAACAAATTTAGTTTTGCTGTGCTTCAATTTTATCCATAAATTGGTCATTGATCCTAAAGTGGTATAATAGTCACCTTTGAAATTTTATATTTTGCCCCTATCATACATTTCGCTGGTATCATTTACTATGAGTCTTAACATTTTTCTCCAAAACATTAATAGGTATATCTTTTTCCAATGCAATATTGCTTAATATCTTTTTTTTCTTATTACAGAATGTATGGGAAGAAAATAGCAAGAAAATACCTGCCAACATGGAGTTTGCTTGTGAAGCAACTAAACTTTGCTTCACTTTGCATTTACCTGATGATCTAAGTGTGCATTCCTCCAGATAGCCGATCTCAGCACCAGTAAATAGAATTCTGGCTCAAAAGTGGTTATCAAAAAATAAGAAGCTATCACAAACCCATTTCTCAGCTTTGAAGAATAAAGATATGATCAATAAAACTATAGTTGAAATCATAGAGCTGTAGCCTTCTTTCACGATTCACCTTTTCTCTGGTCCATGACTTAATGGATCCTTTTCCTTCTAGAAGACTAAGTGAGCATAGTCTAAACAATCTTCTCTTATAAGATAGCTAAGAAATTTCCCTATATCTTTGGTTTCTTCTCTCTGTTCTCTAATACACATTTGGGACTAGGCATTTTTTGCCCTTCCTGAGCAGATAACTCTACATATTCTGGAAAATAGTCTTTTCTGAGGTGTCTCTCCTATTTGTTCTCTTTTAGCATAGATAATTTTATAATGGAATAAAAGTCAAAATTTCAAATTTGCCTTGGGAAAACAAAGAAGTCTTTGTCTTGTTTCAAAGTTTCTATGCCATCACTTGCACAGGAAAATAACCTAAACTACCTTGCTACAGTTTACTTGAGTAACACTTAAGTTTTACTTAAGTTTTAAGATATTAAGTTGTGAATAAACAAGTTATTTTTTATGATAATAACAATTATTATAACTTAATAAACAAGTTATTACATTATGAATAAAGTTTTTTTTATGTATGATTTACAATACCTGACCAGAACATATATTGTCTCTTAGACTTCTAAGAGTTACATTTTCTGCAGTAAGATTTGAGTATAACTGGTCAAAATACTAACATAATTTTATTTTGCTAGCAGTCTTTATAACATTTGAACATTAAACGAGAGAAACTACAATGGACTTCCTAAATTGGTTGATTAGTTGTGGTGCGGATTGGGTAGAGGGATGTCAAGAAGACTTTGAAGCCAGGGCACATAAGTGATCAAATCCTTCATCACCCTCTCTTAAAAATACTATAAATGTCTTACGGAAGACTGTATATGAATCACTTCTTATCTTAATCAGCCTCACATGGTGGCTAGTGCCTGATAGGTGCCAAACAACTAATGAATGGATCCTTAAGCATACATCCCATTTAAGCATTTCTGCACAGATATTTGGCCTACAAGACCAAGTTCGAAGTTACAACTGCTTAACATTTTGGCATCATTCCTCGGTTTCTATTGTTCTTACCATTATTTCCTATAGTTTATCTACGTTTACCTTCTAGAAACAAAAAGTGTTTCCTGTTAGAGTGTGCACTTGTTACTAGCTCTGCTTGAAGTACATTGTCCCCGAAATTTAAATCCTCTACCTTCTCAACATTTAGGTCTCAGATAAGATACCACTTCACTAGAGAGTGTTCCCTTATTAGCCTGTCTAATATAGCAACCCCTTACCAAAACCTAATTGCTCTTGTTTACCTCTTCCATAGTATCTTTCCTCCATTTAATTCATCAATACCTCAAATTATTTTAGTTAAATATTTATAACTTTACTAAAGGAGAAACATTTTCTTTTTACCCAAATGTTATCCTTTTGATAATGCCTGCCATACAGCAGATACATAACACACACTTCTTGAGTTCTTGAGTGAATGAATAATAAGCATTATAGTACATGAGTATAAGCTGTGGTATTCTGGGAAATGTTTAACACATTGTTTTCTGGGATATAAAAAGATCTTTATTGAACTCACTAATTTCCACAGGATAAATAATTTTACCATGACAAATTTTAAGCTAGTCATCACAGAACTTGACGTTGGGAAGATAATGTACACATCCATCCCCTTTGATTCAGTGCGAATCCACTTGAGCTGGTTCCAGCACTTCAATACTCTTTCTTCCCTTAAGTAGATGTTCATGAACAGATATTAGGATGTGTAGAAACTACACTTTCAGTAGGACCTCTGTGAATTGACCTCCCAAGTTACTGTAATAAATTGGTCGACATACAAAGGTATGCATGAGAAGTTCCACTGAATACATGTGGTACATGTCCATAAGGTGCTGGTCAATGTGGGGAGAGACACAGAGTGAAAATACATTAGAGAGAGGAAAGAATGTGTTAGTCTCCATTAGTGGGGAAACCAAAGTCTGAGCACTGGCTTCCTTTTACTGCTCACTACTTTGTATCACCTGTCTCCTGGAGGGATTGGTTGTCACTTCCTGTCTTTGGAGTGACTGACAGGTTAGGGTTATGTAACAGATTACATAACAGGTTGTATATATAACAGTCACCCTTTCTCTGCATGCTCTAGAATCCTTCATGAAAGCTCCACCCATGCTGCGCTAATTAGAAGGTATGAGCACTAGGTTAGTTGAACGTCACTAGAAACTCTTTAATGTATTTTCCCACGAGGCAACAATCCTTAGTTGCAATTTGGTTCCTAGCTACAATTCACTTTCTACTCTCTTCCCTTAGTCACCTCTTTGCCACCTGTTTACACTCCACCAGACCTGACACTATTATCATTATTTAGAAATAAAGTAATTATAATGCTCACATGACCTTGGAGAGAACTTGAAATTAGTGTGTCTGAAACGTCCATCACTTACTAGTTTACTTAATGAGATCTTTGTGTGAGATATAAACAATAAATTTTATTAATCAACATGAGTTTATACCAAGAGGAGGCTACATAGCTTTCCATAAATTAAACGGTTCACAAAAATAAAAAAAACTTCCAGCATACAAACAATTTTAAAACTATATGATTACTTACAGGAACCATGTTAGTTTTGTTATGTCCTCTAAATTTCAATTTAGTTTTCTTTATTGTTATATAACAGATTCCCACACATTTAGCAGCTTTAAACAACACATCCTAACTCACAGTTTCTATAATAAGAATTTTAGCATTTAAGTAAGTCTTTTTTATTATTATAATAAGAACACTTACCATAAAATCTACCCTCTTAATAGATTTTTAAGTGAAAATTAGAGTATTGTTACCTATAAGTACTATGCTGTTCAGGAGATCTCTATAACTTACTTCTTTTGCATAACTAAAATTTAATAATATCCATCAATCAGCAACTCCCCATCCTCCAGCCTTCATAATCATCATTCTATTCTTTGTTTCTGTGAATTTAACTATTTTTAGCTAAGTCTTTCACTCAGGATCTCACAAGGCTGAAATCTAGGATTTGGTCAGAGGGCGTACTTGTATTCTCCTTTGGAGGTTGTACTGGGGAAGAATCGACTGCCAAGTTCATTCCATTGACAGAATTCCCTTCCCTATGATTGTATGACAGAACATCTGGCTTTTCACTTGCTGTTATCTGGAGGGCAACCTGAGGTCCTGGTCCTAGACACTGACTGTAGCTATTCCTTTGTTGAATGTGGCTCTCTTCTTAATCAGCTTATAAGATGGCAGTTTGTTTTCAAGTTCATTGAAAGAGCATCTCTACTGTGTTTTGCACATTTGGATGAAACTAACACCATTATCTTTGCCAAATAATGCAGCAAAATTAAAACCAATCACTATTCTATTGGCTGCAAGCAAGTTTCAGAGCTAATTGCACTCAAGACAGAAATTATATAAGGACGTGTCTCATTACAAGTCGTCTTGCTGTGTTTGTTCCATACTCTTATAGCATTAAACTGCCATATTTCCTATGTCAAGGAGTGAAGTGAGTAGATAGTGCTGGTATAAGGTAAACAGATTTTTTTAATAATAAAAACATTTTCACTGTGCATTAGCTCTAAATTACATGAATCTTCCCCCCACATTTAACAAAAAATCAATTTTGGTAAAATTTTGAAGAAATTATTTTGTTTTTTCTATGAAGGCAAAAATGCTAGAAATATTCCCTGACATTCTATTTACTAAAAAAAAAAAAAAAAAAGCAAAGTTTTATTTACTAGTTAAATTATGGAGAAAAAATAGAAGCCTATATTTTATTTTATTTTTTTTGACTTAAATGGTACTCAGTTTTATTTACCCCAAAAATAAGATGATTGGCAAAATATAATGGGCTGTGTATTTTCCTGTGGCAATGAGAAATAATAGGATTTTGTGATTTATGCAGAAGTTTAATGGCATATTTTCTGAATACTACAATTTCCCACATATTATTAGAAAACTGGCATCTCTTTATTTCACCATGCTAAGTTCAACACAATGAGGCACCAAACTCATTTGCTTGGATAGTTTTTATCTAAAAAAATTTTTTTTTCCTTTTTTCTCTTTTTATTTCAGTGCTCTGTGTTCCCAATACTTTGACTTCACTGTCCCAGTGTAGCTGTGTCATGAATTAGCAATTTTCTTGAATAAGGCAGGGCACACCATGAGTTTCAGCATTTATTTTAAATGCTCTCTTTAGCTGGTGTTTATTTCAATCGCAATACTCACATAAGGTACAGAGGTGAGAAAAAGAAAAGAAGTAATGTTAGCTTCACTAACAACACGTAATAGAGATTTAGGATAATTGAGACAGACAGATACAATAAAGCAATTAAAATTTTATCTCCTTCTTAAATTTAGCTTCTGGCACTCAAGTAATACAAATTCCCACATAAAAGAAATAGAATAGGGCTTGGAATAAAGAAGATTGAGAAAGCTAGACAACAATAAAGCAATCTAATTTTATTTTTATTTGACTTTCAACCAAGAAACCAAGTGTTGAAATCAAGACAGACCCTAAGGCTTGTACATGTCAGTATTCAATGCATTCAACAAACAGCAACTTGCAGTACTGTGTTGAGTAAACAGCTTCTTCCCTGATGGAGAAAATAAACCAAAACCTCTAAAATTCCGTCAAAATTTGGATTACAATTGTGATGGTATGTAAAGAAAACAACAAAATATAAACTTAAAATGAACTAACATAAATCCTAAATATATTACGGTTTATGTGTGGAATTGAATTATTAATAAATAATGTAGACCTGGAGAATGCCTTTTAAAAATTGACTGTGTTTACACATAGTCACATGAAATCATTTTTTGTAATAATATTTGGTGATAAAATTGTGATGATTATACTTCTTGGCATAATGTTAGAAAATGAGTATTATTCCACGGTGCTTTTTTCATTAAAGTTCTCACAATATCACTACAGATTTTTGAGGTTCATCATTCATGTACATAAATCTAAAATGATTATTGCCATGAAAATCACATAGAATTTTCATCTATGTTGAGTATATATTCTTCATTGTGGAGACGGTATTTAAAAGCACATCTTTCTGATGTGTGAAATTAAGAGAAAATTGATGTACTTTCAGGAATAGATATTAAGTTACTGGCAAAATATAGTTATCTTCCTAAAGTTTAGGGTATTAAATAAATAAATAACAAAAAAGAATGAAGAGAAACCACTGTTAAGTGCAAAACAATATATTTAGGAAAAATATAGAAGAAGAATGAACTGACAAGGTCTGATTAACCTCACAAATTTAATGTACTCAGAACTGAATTTATCATCTTCTCTTTTACATGTGATTGGCCCCCAATGCTCTCAATCTCACTAAATTTCCATTTAGTTACATGTCTCCCACACTCCCCGTTCCTACCCAATCTATCACCAAATCCTGCTCTTTTCTTTGATTCCGCTTGTATCTCAATAACACTCTCTTCCTCATTGTCCCAGCCATCCTTTTAGTCCTAGCTGTGTTCATTTCCTATCTCTTCCATTTCATGAAGGCTGTAAATACCTCTTTCAAGATCTCCTCTTACCTTCCTTAGACTCCTTTATTCTAGCAACCATAGTAGTTCTTTTTTTTTTTTTTTGAGACTGAGCCTCAAGCTATCCCGCTGGGTAGAGTGCTGTGACATCACAGTTCACAGCAACCTCCAATTCCTGGGCTCAAGCAAGTCTTCTGCCTCAGCCTCCCAGGTAGCTGGGACCACAAGGTGCCCACCACAACGCCTGGCTATTTTTTTGGTTGCAGCCATCATTGTTGTTTTGGCGCACCCAGGCTGGATTCAAACCTGCCACCTTAGGTGTATGTGGCTGGCACCTTAGCCACTTGAGCCACAGGTGCCAAGCTGCAACCATAGTAGTTTTAAAAAATACAAAACTGTGTTACATTATTCTTGATCATAAACGTGACTGACAGACTTCTGCATGTGTTTCTGTCCCAGAATATCCCAGGCTTCAAGCATGTCTTTTTATTGACTGTGCTTCTGTCTCAACGTCATTGCCACACATACCTGACTATCTGGTCCCTTTGCTCTCCCAATATTTTCACTTGACATATTCTTACTCACCTGGCAGTAACTAATCAAAGGACACTTTATTTTTGACCCTCTTCCAGATATTTTCCTGTCATAATGTCACACTCTTCTTATTGCATTTCATTATATCCTTTGTATTTTAGATATTTTGTGTGATTATTAGCTTATTATTATCTCTCACCACCTTTGGAAGAATATAAACTCACAAAATTTATTTTGTTTCTTACTTCATGCCCAATATCTGGCACTGGGATATTGCATAATAAGCAAAGATCATTGTTGAATAAATCAGTATGAATAAATTACTATAACTAAATGAATTAAAAGATGAAAAATTTAAATCAATGTTGCCATTTGTCTTGTGATATAGTTTTTTAACAAAAATACAGAAGAATCATGGGAATTTAAAATTGTCCTATGTACTTATTCAACTTATAATTTAAAGTTTGTGTTTTTGGCCATCACCCCCTGGATCCCCCTCCTGCCATTTCCCATCAAGCACCAGCCTACTCTCTCTGTCTGTTTGACTATTTTTGATTCCATATATAAATGAGATAATGTAGTGTTTGTCTTTTGCCTTATTTCCCTTAGTAAAATAGTTGGACCTAAAGAGCAATATATTTGCTCCTTAAATGTAGCTATTATTCATAATTTCAACCTTATTCTCCCACATTTTTATGTACAATGATGATTCCCTATACAGTAAAACCTCCATAGTTGACCACTTCCCTAAGCTGACCACCTCCTAGAGTTGACCTAATTTTCACAGGCCAGACATGTGCCACATGTACCTATCAGTACAGTAGGTCCAGTACCTTCCATTGACCACCTGTGTATGTTGGCCAGTTTGTTGCAATCCCATGGTTGGTCAACTTATAGAGGTTCTACTGTACTTCATATATTTCCACTATTGTATATGTGATAACTGATCCAAAATTTAAACCTCAGAAGATCGCTTTACCTTGTCTTCCCCAAACAAATAATCATCCACTACATTTGTCTAGTTGGGCATCTCATAGTATTCTAAAAATTAAAAATAAGCATTTACTTTCCAAAAGAGGCTTCTTCTTCTTTATCTGAGACTTTATGAAATGCATCGTCATGTTCTGCCTGCCAATCCTGAAATTTTAGATTCATCACATAGCTGTCTGTCACTTCTTGTCTCATGAAACTCAATTTGTCATGGACTTCCACGGACACCTCTTCTTAAGTATTTCCAGGTGTAGCCACTTCTTCACTGACATTGTCTTTCTTGGTTGTTGTATATTTTTTCTTAGGTAGATTATTATATAAAATTTAACTGGTAAACCTATTGCTAATTATGTCCTCTTCAAATGACATACATAGTGCATTTAGATTCTCTTAAACCAAAAGTTAATCATGAGGGATTTCCTGTTTTTCTGGACTAATATGAAATAACATGGAAGAACCTCAAGGACCTTACACTACCTGAAGTCAATCAGGCAGAGAAGGACAAATACCACATTACACCATTTAAGTGAAGTTTTTAAAAAAGTCCAGTAAATAATAGAATGATGGTCACCATAGGTTGACGGGAAGTAGAAACAGAGGTTTGCTCATCAATACAAATGAAATTTCACTTATGCAAGGTGAATAAATTTCGGGAATCTCCTCAATGTGAAATGTAAATGTTTGGTCTGCTATAAGAACTTTTGTTCACAAGTGACAAAGATAAACTCAAATTCATTTCAGTAAAAAAATATATAATTGGCGCATGGAATCTAAGGAAAGAGTCAACTGAGATTCTGTCTCCTTTGTTCCAAGAGTTTCCTTTAACACTAACTTGATTGTCTTTCATTTTGCGTGTACTGTTTTAAAATGAAAGCAGAGCAATTATAGCCAAAAAAAGGAATAATAGGAAAAAGCACTACAAGATTATTGAACTTCAATATGAATCTAAAGTGTTTAAGTAAAGACTTAAGCAATTTATTCAGCATAACGCGTATATAAACATAATATACACACACATATACACATACGTATACATATATATATATATATAATCTCTTACTTTAGTCATATTACAAAGTTTGAACTTTATTTTTTTTCTAATTGTATAAATTGACTTGCAAAAAGCTGCTGCAAATATCTTTCAGGGAAAGAAAACGAATTGTAGTTTCAGAAAATATTTACAGTACAATGTTATTCCTGCAGTTTTGTTCAATAAAGGACCACTGTGCTGCTGTTGCTCAAGATGTGAAGCTGGATCTTTCCCACTGTTGTTTTCTTAGGAAAGTCTCGAAATTGACAACTGCATCCAAAAGAAAGTGGCATTTCTCAATACTTTAATTTCCACATGTAGTCGTAGAACTTAGCACAGTATGCGTTTGAATCTAATTTGCTTCCTTTCTCATTCATACATAAAATATATGGTTTCTAAATTGGTTTAATGGAAGCAGTTATCAGGACAATATTCACTGGAAGTGCTGTGCATGAGAAAAATCCATAAAAAGAGAAAAGACATTTTCTAGATAGAGTTGTATGATCATTTAGCTCAAGAAACAGCACTATGTGATTGAATAGCATCCTTATTAATCTCTCTTACATTCAATGTATTCAACTAGAATCTAAATTCCTTGACGATTCCTTGTGATTTTGATTTGTCAAATACTAAATTCCCCCTGCCTAACTCAAGTACAATATTGCCTCTCCTTTCATACACATGTGCTTATTGATGTTAACACGCCTAACCTTACTGTCTTTTTCTTGCAAATCACTAACACCTGGGCTTCGAATCTTATAAACACTTGTAATGAGTACCTCTTCTGAAAACCTATGGAGAAAGCTGATAAATATTTAAACTATCTCAAGGCAGGCTCTTCTTTTACACAAACAAAATAGTAAAAATGATATTTAAAAGTTGTGAAGAACTAAAAGCCCACGGCAAGTAGCCCTTTCATATTTCAATGACAAGAACCACAGACCCTCTGGATTTAAAGACTTTTTGTGTCCTGGTAATTACTGAGTGGCTAGAATATAGAAAGTTAGTTTCTAAATATTAATTCTATTAATTTTACTAATATTAGTAATTCTCAAAAATATGGGGACATCTTTCCTGTATTTTCTTTTCATGCCAAAGTTTGGAACATCTCATTTCGTTCCCCTTTAAACTCAGATCTCATATCTCAACTTTACAGGCTACAGCAACAATGTTATTTTTGTTCTAAGAATTGACATGCTTATGGGGTTTATAAGGAAAAAGTAGTAAATATGGGTAGGGTTTCATTGAAAAATAAAAGACCTTTGTGAAACTACCATTTTGCCTGAAATATGGAATACCACTCAGCCATGAGGAAAGATGGCTTAATGACTTTTACCTCGATTTGATAGGAACTGGAGATTATTATCCTCATTGAAGTATCTAAAAAATAGGAAAACAAACACCACATGTACTCACTATTAATTTAGAACTAATCAATAAGAGCACATGTCCATAGAAGTAAAATTCAATGGAAATCAAACAATGGGGAGGAGGGAGAAAGGGACAACTTCTCTAAATGGATAATGAACAATGGCTAGGTGGTGGGCACCCTTATAATCCTGACTGGGCATTACAAAAGAAATCCATGCAATTAAAACATTTGTACCCCTATAACACTCTGAAATTAAAAATATATATATGGGATAAAAGAGTAGAAGGCAAGAGAATTGATAAACGAGAAGAGAAAATGGGCAGAGGAATCCACACCTGCAATCCTATTTGATCTCTCACTTGTGCAGTTATAGGAATATATGTATTTCCAATCAACACTTCTCAAAATAGTAATCTTTATTTTACGTGAGGGCTCACACAACCTCAAAATCAAGTTACCTATAACCTGGAGAGAAGGCATCATATAGGAAAAATGGGTAATGCTTCTGAATCTCCAAAAAAATTACAAATATTTAAGAATGTAAGTTGATTAGAAATATAAGAAGCTAGGGGCAATTTTAAAAAATGTTATAAAATTTAAAAGTACTTATTAAAGTAATCAAGTGTGAAAAAGTAGTGATTAAAAGTAACCCAATTTTGTTCCTAGAGCTATCTAAAAGATCTATTATAGGAAAGGCTAATACTAGTTTAACTTTTATAAAAACTGAAGTTTTAATGCAAAAATTTAAAAACAAAAAAGTGGAAATTCTCCCTGGATTTCTGTAAATTGTCTAGCAAGGTGTTTCAATATTGCCCAGAAGTGATTATTCCTGGAAACATTACTCATTTGTTGTCTGGGCCAGATTTTAAAAGCTTTAGGCAGAAGTCAATCTGTGAGTACACACTAAATAATTAGTTTCTGTGTATAATTCACAGAGAGATTAATGATGAGGACGATCAAACAAAACAAATTGTTTAAATTAAACATAAAGCCATCACTTCTCCTCTCCCTTATTTTCCCACATTGTCTATTAGACAACATTTGAAGAGATAATCCCAACATTCAACATCTACCAGTCTTAAAGACAAATTATCTTGTGTGCCTTTTCTCTTGTTATTCTGGATCCATCTACAAAGTTATTTTCCAGAATATACTCACATCTTCTTGATTCTGGTGTTATTTTATTTTCAGTTGGATTGTACCTTTTCTTATTATGTTCAAATATTTACATTTTTAATAATCACAAATGTATGCTATCCCTAAATCATCTCATTTCCTGTAAATATACCCTCATATCAATCTCTCTACAATGACTATAGTTTGTATACCACATATTACAGTATTTCTGTCAGTATACAACAACTTGTATGATTTTTACTGCTAGATTTTAAACTCCTCTAAGAAAATCTATCATTTTATTTTCCTCATTTATCCTTAAAAGAGCACCTTGTAACTAATAATATTTATAGTGTTTTCTGAATAAATGTTCTGACCACATAGACAGATGATCCACATGGTTATGACTAAATTCTAAAAATATGCACAAAAATGCAAAATGCTGTCATTAAAATTTTTAATTGATTAATTATCACTAGGAAAATCTCTAGGCAATCTTATTACATAATTGTCACCTTTAATTCCTTTTCATATACACTTAAAACTGATGTCAAAGGATGACATTCTGGAATGTAGGACTGGTCATTTAAAAAGTCATTAAAATTAACAGAGTATTTACCCTGAAATGTATTTGACTGTTGGCAGAATTTTGTATGTTGTCAAAACATATTATAATACTTAACATTTAATCAAAATTAATTCTCATGAGCAAGTTATTTTGTACAAATTTTCTTTCCTTTCTTAGTCACATAATGACTATAAATAATTAGTGTTGCTTCTTTACTACTTTATAATTATATATCAAAAGATCATGGTATTTTGGATGATGTGTTATGTTGACACAAATGTTGTTTTCTACTGATTTAAATTGTTGTGGAAATCTTTTAAGATACATACGCATATTTAATATAACTCCATTTCCTAAGTGATAACAATAATTTCAGTAATCTTTCATAAAGGCAAAATTCTACCATTTCCCAGCTGGTAATTTGTTGTTCTTGTAAATACGAACCGAGAATCATAATGTTTGTCCAATACTTTTTCTTTTTACATTTGTAACATATCATATTAAAATTTTATTTTTAAATGTGATATATATTATTTATTTATTTATTTATTTTTTGAGACAAAACCTCAAGCTGTCCCCCTGGGTAGAGTGCCGTGGCATCACAGCTCACAGCAACCTCCAACTCCTGGGCTCAAGCAAGTCTCCTGCCTCAGCCTCCCAAGTAGCTGGCACCACAGGCACCCGCCACAATACCTGGCTATTTTTTGGTAGCAGCCATCATTGTTGTTTGGTGGGCCCAGGCTGGATTTGAACCTGCCACCTTAGGTGTATGTGGCTAGCGCCTTAGCCACTTGAGCCACAGGTGCTGAGCCAATATATATTATTAATATTATAGTTGATCACATCTCTTTGACAAATATGTTAATTCATGATGCCTTTTATATGAACAAATTTTTCTTTAAGTTCTATAACTTGTGTGGTTTTGCAAATAGAAATACAGGTAAAATAATAATAATTTATAATTTTTAGGACAGATAATCTAACTTCCTAATGTCTGTTTGCATTTTTTTAACTTTAAGAAAAAACTTTGTAGCAAGCATTAATATTTCTTATTACCTTTGTTATATATAGCTTTCTACAGAGTTTAAAAGCATAGCTCCATAAATATCTTTCATAACAAAATTATTCAGTTGAAAAGGATAGCAAAATAGAGGGGGGTATATCATACCCAGAGTTAAAAGTACTTTACCATTATTTTCAATATCCTTTAATCTATATAGATGTAGGTTATATTTTGTTGTTGAAATTCTATTCAAGAAAAAAAGCCATTGGTAGCCAAGTTGCCTAAAGAGATGCATAGATAGTCAATTTTAAAATTATAAGATCAAGTATAACTGATAATAATTTGTAATATAAAATAGCTAATCTAAAATTATCATCTGAGAAGCTTTAGAGTCACCTAGACTCTCTTAGGGGTCCATGACGCCAAAATTCTTATAATAATTATAAATAGGTACTTTTCCACTGTGTTTGCAATGATGGGGCAAACACATTGATGACTAAAATTTCTGATGCCTTAACAAAATTAGTGGTGGCATTATTTTGTACAAGCTGTTAAGTAATGCTTCAACACTGCACCACCTCATGAAGACCATCTCAGTGAAAATTTAGAAAACATGGGTGGTGCCTGTGGCTCAGTGAGTAGGGTGCTGGCTCCATATACCAAGGGTGGCAGGTTTGAACCGAGCCCTGGCCAAACTGCAACAAAAAATAGCTGGGCATTGTCGTCCCAGCTACTCTGGAGGCTGAGGCAAGAGAATCGCCTAAACCCAAGAGCTGAAGTTTGCTGTGAGCTGTAACACCATGGTACTCTACCAACAGTGACAAAGTGAGACTCTGTCTCCAAAATAATAATAATAATAATAATAATAATAATAATAATAATAATAATGAATAAATAAGTAAATAAAAAAAAATTAGAAAACATGCTACTGCTCTAAACTATCTGAGGCCAAATATATTCTAATGAAAATGAAAGTTTACCTCCAATTAGATTAAGTGATGTCACTTTTTCAACAGAGAGTTGTACTAATGCACAAATGTTATGCAATATATTAAAAGAGTAGTCAATAAATTTCTAGTTTTCTTTAGGAAAATAAAATATAAGTAAATTACCTTTAAAAAGTCTAAATGCCACTGTGGCAAATCAGGAATGCAAATATCTATGAAATCTTCAATGTATTTCCAAGCGGTACCAAACCAAACTAATGTTGAATAAAGAAAAACAAAGAATAGAGGAAAAGACGCTATTTTTTTTTTTTTAATAACAATGTAGTGGAAGCCAGGTGTAGAGTTTTACATGGTTTAGCTCAGCTAATCTATTGAGGATCTTGCAACTGAAATTTATCCTGCATATTTTCAAAAAGGGAGAGCATGAGATTTTTCATAATTCATGTGCTTTCCTGATCCTTTGTATGAATAAGCAGGCCAATAGAAAGCTATGAAAACACACAACAGGCAGTCACGAAGGATGAAGGAATGAGTAATCATCACACTCATTTCCAATAAACGATACATTGAAAGCAGAACATTTCAGATTTGCTTAGGAAGTGGTAACACATGTATCAAAACCCACTAACTTCATTAATGACTATCTTACCTAGACATACATCTAGACAATGTAGACAATTGCTTTTCCTAATCTCATATCTTTAACTCAAGATTATGTTAAAATACCATTTCTTATAGGATGTTTTGTACATGATGTTTATTAGATTCATGATATGTCCTTTGATTATCAGCTTACTAACTTTTGTTTATAATTGTGAAATAAGTTGAATGCTTTATATTCGGGTGATAACGATGTACTTTACAAAATTCTACTGATGTTGGGAATTAATCAAATTGATTAATAGGAATATTTTTAAAAATTGACATTTCTTTAAAATAATCAATGTATGCATAATATTTTGTTTCTTTAAAATTCTTTCTAATATTACCTTTGAAAATTAGTTTATTTTCCTCCTAAGCAGGTTGTAGTTTTGCATTACACAAACTTTGATGTTTAAGGTACTTTCATCATTCAATCCTATTGTTTACTAATTCCATCTTCCATTGTGTTTTTATTTTTCTTATTCTATGTATTATTTAGAAATGTGTTTCGAATTTCAATATACGAAGTTTTCAACTTATCTTTTAGTTTATTCTAGCTTATCAAAAGAATATTAATCTTTGAAATGTATTGAAACCTATTTATAATAGAGTATATGAAAAATTTCTTGAACATTATTTGATGTGTTTGGAAAGGATCAGTGCCTCTAATGGATGAAAGTTGTCTATATTAACATTAAATCAAATTTGTTAACCATTTTTTCCAAATAGTGTGTTCAATTATTTTGGATGAGTAATAGAATAGTGAGGTTTTCTAAATGTGTATGTCCAGTCTGGCAATATTTATGTTTTAATTCAGAACAATTAATTTAAGCATAATTGGTTTAACTCATATCCCATTTCAAAATCTATCATGGTATTGTGTGTTTTTGCTTTTTTCCGTTGGCCTGCCTGTGTTATTTTATTTTTTTCCCTGATACTTTTGCATTTCTTTGCTTTGGCTGGATATTTCGAATTAGATCATTTTTTCTCTGTTACTTTGCAATTTACATGTTTTTGTGATTCTTTTAATGTGACTGTAGACTAAATTATAGTAGGCACCATTGACTTGTGAACATCTAACATTAATGGCACTTTTGCATTTTCATAGACAACAAAACAATTTTACAATATTTATGCTTTGTTTATTGATTTTTTATGACTTTTATGATATTTTATTGTAATTAAAAATACATATATTTCAAAGTCCACAACATATTATTTTTATGTAGTCAATTTTTTTTTTTTTTAAAGTAAGCCAAGCTTTTGGGCTTTTCATTGTTGTTCATTTTACTTTTTTCTTTTTTCTTTCTTTTTTTTTTTTTTTTTAGAAAATTTAAATCTTTATTATATGGTACATGTCACCCAGTCTACTTTGGGTCAGATTTACTTGTGATTATTTTTATTTTATTAAGTTAAATACACATAGATCATGACTACATTCATGCATAAGTGGGGCACAATGTGCTGATTTTTTTAAAAATACAATCTGACGTGGTTACATCAACCAATCATCATAGCTTTCACCTCATTTACTTGATTATTGTGCCAAAATATTGTGCCAGGTTTTGGAGTGTTATTAAAATTATGTTCTACACATCCACAGATTTGACTTGTACCCTTGTCATATGCTCCATAGGTGTGGTCCCGCCTTTTACGCTCCCTCTGTCAAGCCCTCCCTCCTTCCCTCCTTCCCTACTCCATTTCTCTCCTTTATCAAACTATATTCAGGGCTAAGTCTTAGCAACAGGGAACAGGCTTACCTTTGTTTGTTTGAAAATGACTGTAAAATGAACAAAATAAATAAGATAATGATTTTCAATACTGACCATCAGTTAATGGCTACAGTGCCGTTGAAGAGGTGGGAAGGTCATTAGATGAACCCTATGGTCAGTACTATCATTTACTATCATGGAAGAGTGTTTAGAACCTGAGGTAGAAGAAAATTCTCAAGCAAGAATATAGAAGGGGACAATGGCACTAAGAGCCCTTCCTGGTGATCTGCACAGGGCACTTTTAGACAATTCAGTAGAGTACTGATTAAAGCACATATGGGAGAAAATCACTTAGCTGGGGAAAGAATCCCTGAGAGACCTAAAAAGAACAGTACATGGAGCTCAAGCAGAGTCAGGAATAAAACCTGTTTCCATCATTCCAACTGGAAAGTCTTATAATTCAGAGGCTATTAGGCAGAGTACTCAGAAAGGTTTTGGAGTGTTATTAAAATTAATAAGCCCTAGACAAATATGATGTCAGTCTAGGCTGAAAAATCTTAAAAGCAATGATGTCATTGTTCCCATGTAATTGAAATGCATCCCGAAACAAAGCTCCAGAACTTGTATACTATTACAGAAATATGCAGCACCCAGTGAAGCAAAATTCACAGTGTCTACCATCCCATCAGAGACTATCACACATACAAAGAACAGGAAATTATCACAAAGAATTATAATAAAAATGAGTCAACCAAAACCAACCGGAATGGATGAATAGGTGAGGGTGAACAAAAAGGTCATTAAAATTATACTCTATTAACATGTTTCAGAGATATGTAGAAAACAAAGAAAGACACAAATCAGACTTATAGAGGTGAAGACTTAGGTCTGGTGGAGGGTGGGAAAGAAGTCGGTAAGGGCCCAGAGTGGGAACTGGATTGTAGCTAGGAACCAAATTGAGGCTGAGATCTGTTCCCTGATGGGAACATACATAGTAAGGAGTTCCCAGTGATCTTTAACTGACCTAGACCTCAGGTCTATCTAATTAGCACACCATGAGTAGAGCTTTTAGGAAGCATCTTGGGGAAGAGGTATGAATACAAAGGGAAACTTATACTGGGGTGCCAGAATTGTATATACACACGATAAGAAATGCTATCTATTCAGTATATGTTATGCATATACTCTGAGCACCTTTTGTAATCGTAGAAGTCAAATGTGACTTGTATTCATCTTTTGCTATGAGCACATGTTATTATAATTTTAATAGGGTTATTTCCTTTCTTAAAATGGCTGTACATTTTTTGGCACCCTTGGTATAAACAACCTGTTATGTGACCTTTTATGTAATCTGTTTTATAACCCTGCACTGTAAATCACCCAAAGTTAGAAAAGGAAGATCAATCCTGTCAGGATAAAAGTGGGACAAATGAGTGAAGATATAAAAAAGCAGCTTACGCTCAGATCCCTGGTCTTTCTCTACTTCTGGAGACTAACCTTTTCAGTTCTTTCTGGAATATATTTTCATTTTGTAGCTTCATTACTTTCACTTTGTAAAGCTTTATTTTTTTCTTGTAGTAAACTGTGTGGGTGGGAATGCTTTGTACACATATCTGTGTCTTAACTTGGTGCTGATTCTTCACTCTGGGAAATGGGAGAGCAGGGAATATCCAGAAAGACCTAACAGAAATGACCGTGGCTGTGATAAACACTTTACTGGAAGGGGGTGATGGAAGATTATGGCCAAGATTATTCAGTGAAAAAGTTACTATATATTTACTAACTTTATATTTGATATTTTAGGAAACAGTAATAAAATCAACATGTGAAAAATTAGAAATTACTTACATGTTTTTACTTTTGTGATGGCTACTGTTTTTATTTTGAATTACCTGATTAAGAATACCATAATCATCTTAGACTTTTGGGTCTTTCAAAGACTTTAGTTCTGTTGTTGAATCCTCAGATTGCTTTATTTCAAGGTACCTGAAGATCTCAATATATTTTCATGCAAACAGAGTGAGTTCTTCACAGGCCATCCCCAGGATAGGTTCTGTAGGGTTTTTGTTTTATAATTTATTATTTTTTTTATTAAGTCATAGCTGTGTACATTAATGCATTTATGGGGTACAATGTGTTGGTTTTATATACAGTTTGAAATACTTACGACATAAGTATTACAAACATAAGTTGTAAGTATAAACAACTTGTTAATTAGTTGTTGGTTAACATAGGCCTCATCTCACTTTCTTCATTATTGTGTTAAGACATTTGTACTCTATATCTAGCAGATTTGACATGTACCCTTGTCAAATGCACCATAGGTGTGGTCCAATCAATTAACCTCCCTCTACCAGTCCTCCCACTTCCACTTCCCCTCATCTTCCCCCTTCATCTTGAGTTGCAGTTGGGTTATAGCTTTCATATGGAAGTGTGGTTGGTTTTATATTGGTTTCATAGTAGAGCTGAGTACATTGGATACTTCTTCTATTCTTGAGGTACTTTACTAAGAAGAATATGTTCCAGCTCCACCCAGGTAAACATGAAAAATGTAAAGGCTCTATCTTTTTTAAGGCTGCAAAATATTCCATGGTATACATATACCACAATTTATTAATCCATTCATAGGTGGATGGGCACTTGGGCTTCTTCCATGACTTAGCAATTATGAATTGGGCTGCAATAAACATTCTGGTGCAAATATCTTTGTTATGAAGTGATTTTTGGTCTTCTGGATATATACCTAGTAGGGGAATTGAAGGATCAAATAGCAGGTTAGGGTTGGTTCAACATACATAGATCTATAAATATAACACACCACACAAACAAAATAAAAAACAAAGACCATATGATTCTCTCAATGAGGCAGAAAAAGCTTTTGATAATATCCAGCATCCTTTTATAATCAGAAAGCTTAAGAAAAATGTATAGAAGGGGCATTTCTTAAAATGATAGAGGTCGTCTACAGCAAACCCACAGCCAATACCGTATTGAATGGAGTAAAATTGAAAACATTTCCACTCAGATCAGGAACTAGGCAAGATTGCCCATTGTCTCCTCTGCTACTTAACAGTGTAATGGAAGTCCTAGCCATTGCAATCAGGCAAAAGAAAGCGATCAAGGTTTGTTCTTAAGTTGACTTTGCATGTAAGTTGGTAAACAGGTACGTTTACCTATTACCTGTAATAACCTCTGTTTGTAAGTGTAGATTGTATGTAAGTTGCATGTTTGTAAGTTGCACTGCCTGTACTTGGTTACAACCTCAAAATGTACTGTTTTCTCTTAGATCAACATACTGATATGAAATATCTTTTTGAAGAAACAATTCACTCCTTTTCTTTTTTCTGAGATTTGTGGAAAGAAATCAGCAATAGGACTTTTTCTTGTTTTCTTCCTTCTCCTTCTTCTCTTTCTCCATATCCTTTCTCTCTCTCTCTCTCAATGCCTAATGACCCTTAACATACAGGTGTTATGTATATCCCCTTTTAAGTCTACAGTGCCCATACCTTGCTGACCAGTACAAACCTTCTGGGAAAGGATAATGTGAACTTATTCCTCATTCCAGACACATTAAATCAGTCAGAAGTACAAGGTGTGGGGACTAGGAATCGTCAATTTAATAAGATTCCTATTTAAATTCTATGGTCTGCCAGTTTCGATATCAGATTCGATGCTAGCAGGGCAAATTAGAGAATCCACCCATCACATTTTAATGGGAATGTTGGAGGCAAATTTTAGGTGTAGTTCCTTGACCACTGAAGAAACAGTTTCTCTCGGATAAGGCATTTAATACTGTTCACTAAATCAGTACTAAACATGAGTAAAATCTATAAATTAGCTTGGTGTATATCATAATAAGTAGAATGCATTATTTAAATTGTACATAGAATAATTCCGTCTTATAAATTACATTTATAGGTATTACTTTATGTACTGATAGAGAAAAATAATACATGAAACAATATTGGATATTATAAACTTTTATAATTATCAATAATTTATATTAGGTATAGAATTTTGTATTACTCATTTGTCAACAGTAAGAAAATCTACACAATGCAGCATCCTTCATTATTTGTCTGAGCTACCACGTTACTTCTGTAACTTAATCAACTATCTAAAGGAACCAGAAAGTAATATGTGTTCATTTATATTATATTAAAACCATAAAAATATTTTCTGTAGGAGCATTTTAACACATTTTGACTTGTTTTGTTGGCTTGTGAAATATTACTTTATAAAATTTACTCAAGATTTTTTTAAACTCTGATTCTACCAACTCTACCAAGTCCTGAAAATTCTTGACTCAAAATCTCCAGTGTGTAAGTATTGTTATTATCTTAGGTAATAGTGGATTAAGGAACTTATGGGGTATTACAAAAACGGAAATTGATTTTAATTCCAAGAATTTTGACCCTTAGATTCATTAAATAACAATAATTTTATTTAAATGGGAGGCTCACAGTCAAAACTTTAATAGAGAAAATACAAAAAATAGTTTTGTGCAGAGACAAACAAAACCTGTAATTTCAAATGTTTACTGATGAAGAAGGAACACGGATACTCATGTTGGCATTATTTCTAAGATCAGTAGTATTATATAATTTTATAACTGGAAGAACTCCCAAGTATCCTGACCTAAAACTATTTTTTTCACTAATTATCTACCTATCTATCTAGTTAACTTATCATCTGTTTAGTCAGTAGATACACACTAAGTATTCTTTGCATTGTGCTATGAAGCAAGGCATTTTGATACATTGCTATATGAAAATTGATACATTGCTAGATGAAGTATAAATTACTTTAAAATTGCTGAAAGAATGTATCAGAAGTTTTAAACATCTTTGATCCAGGAACATAGAATCCAGAAACTTACTCTATGGAGAAATTAATACACATATATAAAGATTTAGCAAGAGTGGTGTTCACTCAAACATTGTTGAGAATAAACAATAAAGCATATTAAATAATATAATGTTTTGTTAGTTGACTTTATCAACAGTAACATAGGGACACAGAACCAACCTCTCAGTAACTGAATCTAAAGAATGTTTTCTCATATTTTCATGTTGTGATAGCACAGAGGCCCTGCCTTCTAAGAATGAGGCGTGTGGTATGTTAGAGTTCTCCTGAGAGGCTATGGGCTATCTTGAACATCTCCCTTTCTCAGGATCATCATTTATCTTATTAATTCCCTTTATTTCTTCTTCCTAAGATGTTGGTATTAGGCAACTCGTGGGCTCTTGTTGGTTTGTCTCTATTTGTCTGTTCTTTGTGTGGTGTTTTGAAGAGATACATTGCAACAAAAATATTGCAAACATTGTCCGTTAGTGTTCTATACAGTTTTATGTTCAAATTAGGAAGGATTAAAAATGAGAATTCTGTCATCTCTACCATCTTCTAAGAATTCATTTACCTCTTATTTTGAACTCGTGAAAATTGACTTGATTCTGGCTAAGGAATAGGTGGAAAAACTGTGACAACATTTTTTAAACTAAATTAAAATTGAAACAATAGGAAAATAAACATCTTGCCACATACATCCGTACTTTAGTGATAAAGGTAACAAATTCCTTGTTTAACAGCAATAATGACCAAGAGAGGTTTTTGTAATAGATGCTCCTTCAAATGTCTTTTTGATTTTTGTTTTTATTGCATCTGATTACTATGGCATGGTTACCTTTGAAGTTAGCCAAAGCCTAGAGTGTGTTATCTAGAATCCATAAAGTCTGCATGTGTGAAAGAATGTAAAAGTTTTCATTAAAGGTATGCAAGTATTGGGAACAGACTTCTAAAAGAGCTACCTCTAAGGAATGCATAGATTTGACATAGAGACACAAATGTGCATGTATGACTCTGAGTCATATACTTCGTTCACAAGTTATATTAAAAGAATATTAAGTCAATAACTGTCATGCTAATAAATTATAGATTATTGTTTAATGATAAGTTTGAATTAAGGTTTTAGTACTGTGTAAGTCAATTCTGGAATCACAAGAATAACAGAATAACGGTATATAATATTGAAATATTTAGAAAATGAAACTACTAGGATTGTAAAAGCAGTAATATTAGATAAAAACCTGTAACAGTTCAGATCCTATAATTTTTCAGAAAAGTTTTTATTAATGCAAGTAATATGCACATAACAACTGCCTTGGTTTTACTCTGTAGTCGGTTTTCATGATTATGACTACTATCTTTTACTACGCTAACAAAATTGAAAGTCTAGTAGTGTTGAAATGTAACCTCCTTACATTGGCATGGAACAGAGGACTATATTAAGTTTATAGAATTTTACACAAACTACAAGCATAATAAATGCTTACTGCCTTTATGTGTATTTGCAGCTTGGGGACAAAGAATTCCAACTTGCTATATACACAATTTTCATGTGTTTCTTTGAACTCGTTGAGGGCACAAAGGAAATCATGTGCCTTGAGAATATTAAAATGCTTTTTTATTTCTCCACAAACAAGCTAGGAAGAGGAATGGGAAATTTCAAAAAGCCAGGATGCAAAATTCAAGCCTTTAAAAGGGGAATGTACTGAATTGGTTTAAGTGGCGAGACATCCTCTCATATCATCCCACAGAATATCCCGCCACTCCAGGATTTTAATGAAGTGCCACATAATTTACTTATGAATAGAGCTTGCTTTATGCACCACCTGTTCAACTCTTCTACTTTGTGGTCCTTTCTCCAACACCTTCCTCATGATTTTGTTCTATTTGTTAAAATAGAAACAGCCATGCCCGCTTCTGCATGTATCGCATTTTATATGTATTAACACAGATCGAAACAGTTTGGCAAGCCTTATATATCCTCCAAATGAAAGGTAATATAATGATGATACTTCATCCCATAGAATAATGAACTTCTACATACAAACGTTCTTTGAAGATATTCATTTCTGTGAGTATTCATTAGATAAAAAGTTATACTTGCATAGTTAGAGAAAATGACACTTTTAGGGGAAAATGTTGAAAAAATCCTATACATAATTAAGGGTGCATACCCTCGGGAGCATCATCACGTCTGAGATGGGGGCCACAAATAATGACTGGCTTAAATGAGAAGACAAGTCATGGACACTTGTTCTTCAAAATTTAATGGGAATTGCACATGGTTAATTTATTGGCAGAATTGTTAATTAAAAATGCCATTCACATAAGACTATATCTGCCTTTATTATATGATTTTTTTCTATTTAGAATCTTTCAGTGTCTCTGAATATATCTAGACACATAAAGAGTTGCATATACCTCTTCGTATCTGTTTGTGTATTTAATGTGATTTTATAGATATTTAAGTGAATACTCAACATGCAAAATCATTCCAGGAATAAACTGTTCCCTCTATTTTTAGCAATTAAGAAAGTTCATTTGAAAGTTAATGTCTGTGACTGTCATAGGACAAGTGCTAATAAATTAGCCTCAGGAAAGGACATGATTTTCTTGGCTGTTTTACTTGAAGTCTTCATGAATGTGTGTTGTACACTTAGGCTTACAAATTATCATTAGAAATTTCCAAATGTAAGAATTGGTAGCAATCTACAAAATGCTATTTTTAAGTCCTTACATTTGAACTGTATTCTGTAGTTTTATGTACATCCCCATATATCATTAATTTGTTTACAAGATACTGGTTTTGAATATATCTTTCAAAATTCAAAAGAATATGTTATCATAAATACAAATATTTATAGTTACAGTATTTGCTTTTATAAAAGTGATCGGGGAAGTAAACATTTGAAAGCCTCACTCTAGTCTCACGCTAAATTCTAGTCATATATTGAGGATTCTTCTCCTTGCTAATGTATTCATAAAAGTAATTGTCTTCTGAACAAAATACTCCCTGTTTCTGACCAGCTATAACTTTCAGGAACTAGAGTCATACAAGGAGAGAAGAAATTTCAACCATCATTAATCAATGGATTACTTTCTTTTAAAAGTCAAAGTAAAAGACATTCATTAAATTTAGCAATAGTGCTAAGTGCATTAAAATTGTAACGATCCATAGTTCTTTCCTTAATTGCATTTTCTCACGTAAAGGGAAGCAAGTATAGAGTAATCTGATTACATAGGCCTCTAAGTTTTATAAGCATGTACAATTTTTTTAAAATAACAATTTAAAGATGTCAAAATAGTTTTATTACTTTATAAAACTGAATTAATCCAATAATCTCGTCAGTAACTTAATCAAAAGCAATATTAATTCAACTCTAATAATATTCTGAGTACTATTTGCTTTATACTTTTATGGGAGCATTCAATACATAAAAATAAAAGGTTTATCATTTGTCATCTGATCTGTGATAATAATACAGAACAAGATAAGTAATTAATGAATAAATTAATTCATTCATTATTTATAAAATAACTTTCTAATGTTATCATTTTCCTTATTATATGATCTCACAATATGATTATTAAGTGTTCTACCTGTTATGTCAAATGTTTAGTGCTGCTTGTGGATAAAAAGTCTTTTTACATAAACAATGTCTCCATTGGCACAAACTTATTAATTGCAGCACACTAGTGAGAAGAGTCCAGTCACTAAATTTGAACATAATTTGTTTTCAATCCTGGTGGGGCACATACTGTGAGATGTGGAGTGTCACTGAGCCTCGGTTTCCACTTACAGAAATCTATAAAATCCAACAAGTTGGAATGAATAGAAAATTCATATAGTGTTTAGCCTCGGATAATTTTTTTGAGACAGAGTCTCACGCTGTCACTCAGGCTAAAGTGCCCTGGTGTCAGCCTAGCTCACAGCAACCTAGAACTCCATTCGAGCAATCTTCCTGTCTCAGTCCCTGAGTAGCTGGAACTATAGGCACCTGCCAGAAGGCTTGCATTGCTTTTTCTATTTTAGTAGACATGGGGTTTCATTCTTCCTCAGGTTGGTCTCAAAATTTTAATTTCAAGGGATATTCCTGCTTTGGCCATCCAGAGTGCTGGGATTACAGGTGTGAACTACTACATCAAGCCTAGAGCATGTTTTTAATAACTTGTATTTTAGAATAGTTGTAGATTTAACATACAAGAAATTTTCATACTAGACCTATGAACTGTCAGTAACATGGTGCGCATTGACGTATTATTAACCAAAACTCATACTTCTTTTAGAAATGTTTGGCTTTTCCCGGACCTCTCTTTTCTTTTCCAGGATCCTATTCAGAATACTACATTACATCTAGTCATTATTTTTTCATAGGTTTCTCTAAAAGGTGAAAGTTTCTCAGACTTTCCTAGTTTTCCATGACCTCAGTAGTGATCAAGCATTGTACAGAATGACCCATACTGAGCCATAGTTTCCTCAAAATTGGACTGGAGTTAAGGATTTGGGGGAACAAGACCACAGAAAGAGTGTGTCAGATTCTCATCATATCAGTGGCATAAGCTATCATGTGGTTTATCATTGTTGATATTAATCTTAATTGCATGGCTAAGGCAGTGCTTGTAAAGTTTATTTGCCCTAAATTCACTCTTTCCTTGTTTACCCTTTACATACTTGGCTCATTGGAAGGCTGTCACCCTATTCAACCCACACTTAAGAAATCTAGAGTTGTATTCCACATTTTGGAGAGGATCATATTTACTTTTTGTTTGGCATTCCTCTGCACTAATCCATGTACTACTCAATTTGAGTTGGAAATGATACATCCTCATACGTAGCTGTGTAGCATGAGTTTTGACCACTTTATTTATTTGTTTACTTGATTATATTAATATATTTTATCAATAAAATATATGTAAGATTTATAGGTATGGAGATTTATTTTGTAATTTTGACTATAATTCAATTAAAAAAACCATTTATTTTGTTCACATTGTTTCCTCTTGGCTACTGAGAGTCCCTTCAGTTGCCACTTTGCACTTTCGACACGCTCCCATAGTTTTGTTTTTAGCACTTACGTGGTTTCTGGCACTGCAAGATCTTCCAGCTCATCTTGTGCATCTCCTTCCTCAGTCCCACATCAGCCATTTCTGTTTTCTTCAAGGAGCCCTGGTTTCTTTTATCAGAGAATAATCCTAGAAATCAAGGAACTTTGAATGGTTTGAACAATGAGGAATGAATTAACATGTGGATAGTGACCTGTGTGTATGCACATATATCTTTGTTTGTATACATATTTATCCACATCCACAGTAAGCTCACAGTGAATTCAAACTGACATCATGAACTCTAGAGCTACACGGATCATTCTAGACTTCTCCTTTGCTTCTCTGTAACCACCTACACAGTGAGATTCCTGTCCCCCAGCATCTGTCATCCATTTACTAAACAGTTTCATTTTGGTATACAAGATTATTGGTTTCAATATACTAACCCAAACTGCTACGGTGGCAGATTTTGTCAACCAGCATTCACTGCTTATTAACTGCCTCTTTTGCTGCGAGTCATACAGTCTCTGTTACCTTCCCAATTTATTTAGGTAATTATTTTCCCTTTAACTATATCCAGTGAAGTTATTACATTTGTAACACAACTAGGTTAGTTTCTCATACACTACTTTTCATTTTGGCATTTCCTTACATATTAAATGATTTTTCAAATCTGCTCACATTAAGGTTCACTCTTTATAGTGTAAAGTGCAATGGTTTGGGGCAAATGCAGAGTATTGTGCACAATTACAGTATCATACAGAGTACTTACCGAACTTAAAAATCCCTTGTTTTTCTTTTATTTCTTCCTCCATTCCTAAACCCTTTACAACTGCTGATCTTTAAATCATGCCTGTAGCTTTGCCCTTTTAGAATGCTGTGTACATGGGCTCATACAATATATAGTCTTTTTTTCATTAAATCATAACTGTGTACATTAATGCAATCATGAGGTACAATGTGCTGGTTTTACATACAATTTGAAATGCTTTCATAAAACTAGTCAAGATAGCCTTCATGGCATTTTCTTAGTTATTGTGTTAAGACATTTATATTCTACACCTAGTAAATTTCACATGTATCTTTGTATGATGCACCATAGGTGTGGTCCCACCAATTACTCTCCCTCCACTCATCCTACCCCGGCCCCTCCCCTCCCTTTCTCCTTCCCCTTCTTCTTGGGCTATAAAATATAAAAATACTAGAAGAAAGTGCAGGGAAAAC
>CAUYQV010071660.1:0-54865 GCA_963574575.1 Galagoides demidoff | reverse complement strand
TCAGAGGCCCCAGGGCCTTTCCCAATGCCAGATACTAAGGTTTGCCATGGATCCTGGGCTACTTTCCAGAAGAGCATAGCGTTGTCCCTTATACTGTGTGACTCATTAAATCTTGAGCTGATGAGATCAGGCGCGTTCAGGATGGTATGGATGAAAGTATTTCAAATTGTATACAGAAACAGTACATTGTACCCCATGATAGTATTAATGTACACTGCTATGATTTAATTTTAAAAAATCAAAATTAAAAAAAGAAAGCTATAAAGGGAAATATTCCCCCAGCATTTTCAGGGTTCCAACAATAAAGAGGAGAAACGGAGTACACTACCTACTGAGCGCACACCGAGTGGGGTCTGTAGGAGGCATTCTGTGTGTTTTTGATCATGAGGTCTTCACCTTAGTCTTGAAAATTGACATGATAAGAGCATTAAAGTCAGAGAGGCTATGGAACTTATCGGAGATTCCAGAGCTAGTAAAGTATGGGGGAAGAGCTTGAATCTGAACTTCTACCATTTCTCAGCATGGACCCTGTTATGGTCAGTAAGCAGAATCGGTGTGACCTTGCTGTGGGCGATTGAAGAGGAGTTCCTGCAGGGATGAAGGCTCACACTAGCTGTGCTCTGAGGTCCCTTTCTAGTCTGAAGAACTCTGTTCACAGGTCTGGTGGCCCAAGGAAGCGTGGGTGGAGTGCTGAAAGCTGGAGAGAAAAAGGAGGAGGAATGTTTTGTGGGAAAGTCATCTGTTCAGCAGAGTGAAATGAATGGTAAATGGGCCTCCCCTGGGATGGATCCAATTGTACCCGACAATAAAACGCTTCACAAAGAAATCTGACAATTCAGTTGTTAATTTAAAACATCCTTCCCCAAGCTGCCTATAACTACAACCTAATTGTTGCAAGTTGGTGGTTTATAAACAAAAAAGGAAAGAAAGCAAAATCACATTAAATACAAATGTATATTTCTTCTGCAATAACTCAATTTATTCTTGTGTTCTTTTTTTCTCTATACTCTTTTATGTTACCACCCGATTTTAAATCTATGCCCTAAACATTTATTCTATAAAGAGTCTAATGTCATTTGAGAATTTAGAGGTTTCCCACTCTGTCTTGCAAGAGGCAACTCAATGGTGGAAAGAGTCTGGACTCTGAAGCATAGGATCTGATTTTAGGCCTGGAATGGCCTAAATGCAATCATAGCTAGTTGGCCACTCAGGCCACTTATTTACCTCTCTGACTTTGGTTTCCTAATGTGTAAAACAGATGATAATATCTACATTACAATTAGTCAATAAGATCAGGTCAATGAGAAGATCTTTTAGCTCTAATAAATAATACTGATGTTTGTTATCCTTTTCTAGCTAAAAGGCCTGGTGCATGAGGGATTATTTGGACTCCTGGGGCAGTTACAGATTTATTGATTAATTGTCCAGTCATTCATCTATCCATCCATCCATCTACCTATCTTGTTATTTATTTAACAAATTTTGATTGAGTTTCTACTGTGTACCAGATACCAAATCAGGAGTGAGGAATACAGGTGTGAATACGATATAGTATGGTTTTTGCTGCCATAGTCCTGTCTGGAGAAAGGGACACACTCATCTATATATAATTATGTAATGAAATGGCCATGGAAATGATGGAGGAAATGTACGTATTTCAGATTATTTGGTTTTGATAGTAACCTATTAGGAGCAATGATAAATCCAATTGTCAATTGTTCTGCAGTGAGAAACAGTGCAGGTCTTGGATATAAAGAACGGAGAGAGTATCTTCAGACTTGGGTCCGGATGGGGTTGCCATGGGAAGACTGGGGAACAATTCTGAGGGTGGTGTCAACTGTCTCTGATTCATGGAGGCAGGTCAGGCAAGCAGAACTGTTGAAGCTCCGATTCTTGCTCATTCCCCGGGTCACTGGTGTAGTGGTAGAAACAATAGCTGTGGAAGATGGTTTGTTTCCAAACTGCTCATCTTGATAAGCAACCATTCAGGGAACTAAAAATTATTTGAAGACTCAGAAAAAGCAGATACCACCCTCACAGACATGCAAGAGAAATTCCTCTTAGCACATTACCCTGAACCTCAACCACCCTGGAATTGTGGGCATACCTTGGGGAAATGGTGTACATGCATAGAAAAGGTGATCCTAGCTAGCTGCATGGGTAAAACAATAGGAAATGCATGATATAGTTGTCAGAGCCCCAGCCAACTGCTTCAGATGCAGGCTAGAGCCTCAGACTTAGCAGAGAACTAGAGACCAAGTAGGAACTGGGGGAAGTGGACATGTAAGGTGGTCCTTTGCAGGGGGGATAGGGGAGCAGGAGCTTCCATCACATCCTGGGTTGCAAGATTAATTACACCTGCTGGGAGTGATGGGTTCCCAGTGTTCTGCCACGTGGGTTCTCATCAACTTAGAGGCATGTTGAAAGATTTTATTCTCAGCATCTGTACCAGTTGACAGGGATAGGTGCTGGTAATTTTTATTATATATTATTGTCTGCATGTCAAATGAAATATAAATGAAGAATCAAATTTAAGGAGTTGATATAAGATTTAATTTCACTGTACTTCCTTCAGTGTAATTATACATGACTTTGTCCCTTATAGGCACAGAGAATTAAACTTATGTTTAACTTAAGTGTTAGTTCCCACACTAAATGTTTTGTGTGCAATACCAATATATCTGTTAAGTTTTTAATAAGAAAAGTAGCAAAAGAGCCAATTCAAACTGGCTTAAGCAATAAGGGATACATTAGTTCCTGTAAAGGGAGAGTCCTGAGGTAGTTTTAGTTCAAGAAATCACAAACACCCAGTTTCTTTCCATCTCTTTGTTCTGCCTTTCGTAGTTCAGTTTCATCCTAAGGCTATCTCCATGATTATGAGATGTCTGCCAATAGCACTTGAGTCTACATTCCCAAGGCAGGAGCTAATGACCCCTGGAAGTTCCACGTCTAGAGACTTTCTTCCCCAACTAGCAAACAATCTAGGTTATAGATTGGGCCATGTTAAGTCAATGCCTACCCACCTGAACCATCAAATAGCAAGGGGACAGAACTGTGCTGACTGGCTGAGAGCTATAGCAGCGACCCACTTCGTACTGATGCTGGTATCCTTTCCTTTCCTGTTTCACTTCCCTATTCTAGGGCAATCCAACCTAAAGCAGCATCTTTCCCCCAACTACTCATCTACAAGAACCTCCACCTATCCTTGCTGCACCTAAGGGTGTACCATGGACATACCAGGGCTTTGGTGGGTTTCAGATGGATGCATGAATCTCAGCTCTGGAATGTAGTGGCTATGTAGAACATGACTTTGTCCCTTGTAGGCACAGAAAGTATGACCACGACTCTTCTCCCCATTTCATTGTTTCCTTTTGGGATCCCAGAGGAACGTAAAGAAGACAGAGGCTGGTTTATCTTCCTAAACGTTAATGGATTGTTTGACTTGAAGTGTCCACTGATATCATGGAAGCACCATATAACTGGCATCAGGTTTCAAGAAGAATATTTGGAAAGAATATTCACAGAAATTTTGTAGATGAGATCCCAGAAAATAGTCTGGCAGCTTTTCTAGTGTCTTTCCAATTCTACCTCATTACCAGTGCTATGATTAACTCATATCCTGGAATAAAAAGTGGAGGACAGGGGAGGAATGTCTTCTAAGATTTTCTTCTAACATTCCAAGAGGTACTACTCCACTAGTTAAATAAATTAGATTCAAAATAGTTTTAATCTTTCCAGGCTACCTATTAGAGAATATAAACCAAGTTCCTTAGGGAGTGATAAAGTATTATTCATGAGAAAAATGGAAACTTTAACAAAAATATTCTAAAACAATTAACAGAGAAAATAACACTTAAGGAGCTAATGCCACAACCCCTGGTGCTAGGTTAAGAAAGGAGAGTCAATGGTTTTTATCCTCTGTTCTTCAGAACAATTTGTAATTCTTTTTGAGTCTCAGGTTTGCATATAGCGAATATTGGAGCTCTAATATTCACAGAAATTAAGGACAAAAGGAATATGTTTGTGTGTGTGTATACTTTCACATATATGTACAGAGATTCTGTATTATAACCAAGGTTAAATTGTAAGACAGTATAATTATGCTGAAAAGACTTACAATATTCAGGGGAATTAAGATTTTTCAGATTTTTACCAACTGAATTTTTTATCCACTGCTCTGAAAAATATTAAATAATACTTAAAATATATTACTATAAATAATTCAAATATTTGGGAAATTATTCTTACCTGTACTTGATCAAAGTCTCACAGGAGCACACTTAGGAAAGAATGATTTAGGCAAAGGAAGATGGAAGAGAAGGAATTCTGTACTTGTTATAATGAACAATCTAAATTAATGGAGTTTAGAAAGCAAAGACTTTTTCTCTTTTTACTGACACCTTTCCTCAGAACATAATACATACATATTCTTAAAGTATACGATTGGGCCTTTTGGCCTCCATATACACTCAGGAAACTACCAAGATAATTCACACCCCAATCCCCCTCCATGGAAATTTCCTTTTGCGGCTTTATAAACCTTAGAAATCACCTTAATTTATAATTCTTACTCTTCTTGAAACTTGTTGGGTGGGATCAGTTCTGCCTCTGTGCCTGAATGAAAACATGGGCAGTCCTCTGAATTTTCTGGAAACTCTTAGGTAATGAAAACTGTTTACCATTCATTTTCAGTTCCAAAAAATGTTCTCCATTTATACATTAAGTTGTCCAATCCCAAAGAACAGAGAAGTTCGAAATTAGGTTTAGACTTACAACTTTTCTTCTCCTTCCAGCTGCAGTGACAGAAAGGGGCCTGGTGGCCGCTTTGTCCTTGCTGACTTGGGGCTTTCACCTCCCTTTCTGCTTTGTCTGCCTCCGGGGCAAGAGTGTGGTGGTCAGGAAGAGGGAGGGAAAGAGAAGCCCAGGTTCCTACCAGAGTGGTTCTGTTAAGAGAGGGCCCCCAGCCTGCTCTCTGGAGGATCCGCCCTGTCCTCACTGTTGAAGGCCTTTCATGCTGATAAAAGTACCTTTGACTGGGTGGTGCCTGTGGCTCAAAGGAGTAGGGTGCCAGTCCCATATGCTAGAGGTGGTGGGTTCAAACCCAGCCCCGGCCAAAAACTGTAAAAGTACATTTGACAACACTGTTCCTTACAGTTGTGTTTATTCCTTCGCCAGCCCCTACACCTGTTTTTTTTTTTTTTTCTGCCAAGGTGTCTTCATCCCTCCAAGTTCTCTCGAGTGAGGTCTAAGATGACTCACAGAGATGTCTCTCACGTGCACACCCTGTCGTCTAACTTTCCTGCCTCTTCAACTCTGAGAGGTCACCCCAAGTGTAGCGCATGCACTCTCCTTTGCTCCTCAGCCATCACATCTGGCTCAATGGATGAATTAGACATGGTGCAGCATCTACGTCCCCCCACCCCAGCAGGCACATTGTAAAGTCGTTAGAGGGCTCCTTGAAGATCCTTTCGTTGGACTTGAGGTAAAGGCAGAAGAGCTGTTCAGTTTTCTCCTTAGGAAGCTGAGATTCAAATGCATAGAGTCCTCTGCAAAATCCATTCCTAATCTGCAACTCAGCTCATTTTTATCTTTGAGGTGAGTGAGAGTTCAGAGTTATCTAGCCACGATTTGGTATATCTTTTACCTACCCTGCTTCAGGGCTTCTCAACTCAGTTTGGAATATTGCGCATACTGTCTTCAAAATTAAGAAAGGAAGAATCCCATTTAAACATTCTTTTATAGAAATTTCATGTCCTGGAGGCTACCTAATGCAGAAGAAATGTGAACAATTCTTCTCTTCAAGGTCTGGGTTCCTGGTTTCTTGTTATCCTTCTTTAAGACAGTAAGGAAGGTTTGGAATACCAACTGCTTTCACTATAAACCTCTCCCTGGAGAGTCACATGATACAATTCCTTCCCTCTCTCCCTACCAGAATTATGCTTCAAGATAGTAACAAAAAATGATATGAATTTCAGCAAAACATAGCTCATATAAATGAGTCAAACCAGTGGTTAACAACTCAGAATGGGACATCCACGAGAACATGTTTCAAGAATAAAAGAATGTTCCTTAGTCCATAATTGATTCATTTTTGTACCTTTCTAAGTCCCTAACAAAGGTTCTGGCAGGTAATAAGGCTTTATTTAGATACAGTTGATTTTGTACCAACACATTCTTAGGTTTTGACTTCTCAGTTATGGACAAGGCCATTTTGCTCCATGGTCCACATTCAGGGTGGGGAGTAACCCACCTGACCAAGGCCGAGGCCAAGCAATCTGAGAGCATCCAACCCTCGAGGCCCATGTCCTCTGCCTGCAGCTGTCATCTACTGATGTCCAAGCTGGGCCTTTCTGTTATGGAGGACTTGGAAGCTTTCTTTCCATGCCATAGTCTCAGGAAATTTCACTAACTACATAGGCTATCTATCAAACACACTGGATCCACAATTTTGGGGCTTCCTTGATTCTTATTACCATCCCTGCTACTCCATTTCAGAGCTACATTTATCACCTATAACTCATCCATCAGCAAAGTCCATCCCTGCTCCTTACCTTGATCACAGCCCCCATTTCCCCAAGCTCCCTGTCTTCTCCGCCCCTCACACATCCCTGTCTATCCAGGACCTCATGGTCACTCACTGGCCTTCTTAAAGGCCTCTTCCATTTCCTTGCCCTTCTATTCTACTATAGCTGCCTGGAACAACCTCAACCTCAGATCCATTTTACATCCTACTTGCACTTCTACACCTAGGCAGATGAACCATAATGGGAATCAAATATCCATAAACATCAGTACCATATGAATTCATGGTCTATAACCTGATCTTTGGTTAATTTTCTCTAGTATCTTCTTTGGAATTATTTCAGTTGTCTCCCCTCTCTGCACGCCTCCTCCTCAGACTTACCTACCCCCCGCCACTGCTACTATCAGCTCATAGCATTTTTTTCTACTTTATCAAGACTTACAGTGTACTTGGGGACTGGATATTCGTATTTAGTAAAAGCTCCCCAAGTGATTCTGATACATCACCGTGGCTGAGGATCACTGATGTAAAGAAACCGTATAAACACCGAACTTCAGCTCAGGGATTATGGTCAGCCCTGTGGCTCCACATCACCTGAGAATCACCATATACTCAGAAGTCTATGGTCCCTGCCACTGAGTTCCCCCTCTTGTCTCCTTTTTCCCTCTTTTTGCTCCATTGGGATTTTATGACCCACACTTAGACTATTGATATGGATACTGTGGTGGTGACCCAACAGGATACTTGGTGATAATATCAGCCACACACATACACACACTCTTCTGTGTCTTTATGTGGGAAAGACTATCAGACTGGAGGGATTGAGCTGTAAATGCCTTTAGACATCAGGCTCAGAATTAGGACTGTGTCAGATTGGTATTGTCATCTTAGCGGCATCACCGCTAAGCCTATTGAAGGATGCCTTCATTTCCAAGCTTGCCTTTCCATACAGAATTTTGGGTTAGTCTGCCAATGAGAAGATGTGTGGGTTGGGAAGGTGGGAATGACGTGGTCATTCTTTCCAGAAGGTTGTACTTATTGGAAGTGGAAAGCTCTTCTCAACCTCTTCCTAGTTGCTGTGGTATGAGAACTTCCCTACTCTAGTCCCTCAGGATCCATTCTAGTGGGTCTCTGATCCTTAGATGGTAGCCTTCTAGATAGCTCTTTATTTCCCCAACTCTTTCCACATTTGTGTAAATCCTGATTCCTATTTTAAATCCCATATTCCCATAATGTCCCAGAGACTGCTTTTTTTTTTTTTTTTACTAAACTTTGGCTAATAATAGAAAGTCTTAATATTCTAGGGAAATGGAAAATTTCTGAAGGTTCTTGACTAGAAAAGTCACATCATAAAAGGAATGTTTAAGCAAAATAGAATGTTGGGAAGCCAGTAACCTACCCAGCAGGTGATATTGATAATGACTTCTTTTTCTGTGCCATCTTGCTCTGAAGATATCCCCTGGGGCGGTCTGATTATTTGAAGCAGAGAGTGGCCCTAGCATCACACTCCTTCTCTAGCTCCAGCGCAGTATGTCAGTGCACATGTGTCTGTGGACAGAGGAGCACGACCAGAGGCAGAAGAGCACTCTTTGTTGACACCTGGCCCTGTTCTGCCATGAGCCCAGGAAGGGGAGCTGGCATGAGACTCAGAACATCTGGCTTTGGCACTTGTCAGCCACATGAGCTTGATCAAGGAACATCCTCTGCTGAGCTTCAAGTCACTCCTATGTCATTTGGTCAAACAAAGTAATCATTCCACAGGTGGCTTTTAGCCTTAACATCTACAAGTTGAATCCTTGGCTCAAAATGTTCCTCCAGACCCAGTCTAGGACAAGGCCAACAGGGGATCAGTCAGGCATGGAAGCTGTAAGCTCTCTCCTAGGCTTGTGGTGGCTGATTTATGGGCATGACCTTGTTCTGGGACAGGCCCTGAGGGCAGCCAGAGAGGTGAGAACCCACAGGCACTAGAGAAGCAAACAACCTTGCCCACAAAGTCAGGGCCCAGGAAGGGTTTGGCCACCTCGGCTGCTGACAGACAGACAGGTGGCGGGACATATCTCACCCTGGCCTCCCGGCCTTTCCCTTTTAGGAGCTTCTGCCACCTCTTAGTGTGATGATTAAGTGAAGAATGAGCCATGGTGCAGATTTATAGTGCCTATAAGCTTCCCATGTTTTCTTAGAGAATATCCCTGCACCAAGGCATTCTCCCCTTTCTCTTGTCCCAAGGCCTCAGGCCTAAACCAGACATAAATCTTGATTTCATTAGGAGCTCTCTGTTCCCTCAGCTGCTCCTATTTTCCTGCTGAAGACACACACCCTTCCCTGGAAGTTTTATTGTTCCCACGCCGCCTAATTTTCTCACGAGTTCCTTTCTGGGGAGCTGGGACTCTGCCAGCCTCTTCTTGTGGGAAATAGAAGCAACCACAAGAAAGTCCCCTTCCCTCTTCATTATGTCTCCTATTGTCATTAAAAAAAGAATGACAATAAAAATCTGTCTTCCTCCTGGTGCTGTTTATAGATTTACTCATTAAGAGAATTAGGAGCAATCCATAGCTGCTTCTCTTTAGACAAACCATCTTGCAACTCTTTGCTGCTTAAGTCAAATATGGTGATTGTTTGCTGCCAACACTAAACTCCCAGGGTAGATCCCCGTCATCTTCTCTGCAGTGCAGCCAGAGGGAAAGAGAAAAGCAGGTGGTGGCATTTGCGGCTGCACATTTCTACCCCACAGCCAATCTTCCTCTAGGGCTTTAGGGGAAGGGGCGCCATACTTGGTTTCTGACTAGGCTTTGTACAGAGCCGAAACAATTATTGATCCAGACCCAGTGAGACCAGATGGCAAGCTCCCCATTCCTGGAAAGTTTCCTGTGGAGGATGGCTGTTTTTCTACTGTCCAAGGGGGTTGACTGAATGACTGCTAAGCATATTTTTATTTTAAGTATCCTGAATTCAAGGCCCATTCATTCCCAGTCTCATAATGGTGTCAGAACAGTAGGTCTGTCCAGGAGGCATCTGATGGGCTAGAGCACCTAGGCACAACTATCAGGGATGGGCTGGTCCTCAGGAAGAGGTCTCTATTGCAGGATATAGCTGTAAGTGCAGGTGGAAATGTCTAATCAAATTCTTTGCAGCCAAACCAGAACTTCTCAGGGTAGTAATGGGCATTGCACAATATGAAATGCACGATGCAGTTGGCACCTTGCAGGCTTCCAGTACATGCCTCTGTATGTTGGTGTAAGAATTATTATCTGTGTCACTGTGTGTGCAAATCTATAGCTGATCCCAGAAGCAGGAGGAGGAATAGGATACCCATGCTGCACTGCTAATGCTTTCCCGTGTAGTCATGGTTTGTCTCCACAGGAACAAAATCTCCATGAAGACTGGGGCCAGGCATGTCCTGTTCTCCTAGGTTAGGGTGACATTAGCTCGGTGGCTGTGAGACATTAAATTATATTGGAACGTGTGATGATCTGAGAGACAGGAGAATTTAGTTGCTATTTTCTTTCTCTGTGGCTTTTTGGGAAAGTTATTTACTCTTTCTAGGTCTTAGTTTCCTCATCTGTAGAAATCTAGGATTGGTCTGTATCTGCATTTTCCAAAGAAGATTCTAGGAAAACTCAGAGCCATTAGATAGTACACATAAAATGATTTTGTGCTGAACTATGTTCAGAAACCGTGCATGTTATCGATGTCACTTGGAGAATGACAATGTTCATGTGCCTGCAAAAAGTCCTACTGTGAAGACATCTTCTTATTTTCATTTAATCTTGTATTTCTGGGATGTATTTGAACATGCAATTCTTTTATCCCAGTACATGCCTTTATCACACAAGGAACTGATGCTTCTCACTACACACTCTAGGAAATAGTGACCTAAGTCATCTTTAGATAATCCCTATAATCTCTGTGGTTCTTAGTCCTAGAATAGTCTGCACTGCTGTAGTTAGCAGGAGACTGTCCAGTGAAAAGGTTGATCATGATGTGCATTAGCAAGAGACCCAGGCTGCCTGCATCTCTGGATTGCATTTCTGATTAATGCCTCTATTTGCACGCACTCTTTGCTCTGTCTCAAATACCAGCCACAGTTTTTTGACTAGCTAACTCAACCTTCTCATCTCATCTTCAGCGGTACTTCCTTCCCATCCCTCAGGGCTAGGTATCCCCTTTTTCTTTTCTTTTTTCTTTACTTTCTCTCTTTCTTTCCTTTCCTTTTCTTTCTTTCTTTTTTTTTTTTTTTTGAGACAGAGTCACACTGTAGAGTGCTCTGGTCCCATAGCTCACAGCAACCTCAAGCTCTGGGCTCAAGTGATCCTCTTCCCTCAGTCTCCTGATTAGCTGGGACTACAGGCATCCACCATGATACCTGGCTAGTTTTTCTATTTGTAGTAGAGACAGGATCTTACTCTTGCTTAAGCTGGTCTCAAATGTCTAAGCTCAAGCAATCCACCCACCTTGGCTTCAAGTGCTAGAATTATAGGCGTGAGCCTCTGCACCCAGCCTAGGTACCCATTTTGTATGTTTTTCACTTTTCAAACTGTGTCTACACAGGAACAAAATCTCCATGAAGGCTAAGGCCAGGCATGTCATGTTCTCCACTCCACCTCTGGTGTCTATGAAAATGTTGGGCACATAGGCCACCTTTGATGAATCAATACTTATTGAATAATTGTATGTAAATCAAGTGGCTTTTAGAATTGCTTCCTGGCCTAGATTTGGGGAAGAGCCATTATCTCTTATGGGGAACTTAATTTCTTTTGTTCCACTGAGAAATTTACAGATAGGAAGACATCAGAGTTGTTCAGTACAGAACTGGCTGTCTCTGTTAGAAGACAGGAGACCATTATCAATTGAAATTTTGGATTAAATGCTTTGATCTCTTCTTCTAAAGCTAAGGATCTGGAATTTAATTTTTATTTAATCAATAATATGTAAAATTAAGTCTCTTTCGTTATGTATCATTGATTTTTTGAGAAGTAAATTTTAACAATAATTAACTTACTAACAACCCATTGTATTAATAATAGGAATCTAATGCATAAATCAAAATGCAGTTTAACTGCTGGTGTCAAGAAATAAACCATATCATATGGCTTTCAATGGTGATAGAGATGGTAATTTTTTAAAGTTTATGACATAATGTTAACTGAAAATATACAGACTTCAGCACACGTTACATAAACAGTGTGATTGCAACCTGGTTACATGCAGAAGAAAAAAGATAGGAAGGAAATAAACATCAATGCAGAGTGTTGGGGTAAAGAGATAGGATCAGAAGTAGTCTGTCTGTTTTTTAATTTGCTCCTGCCAAACTTTTCTCTAATTCTTTTCAATGTGTTTGTCTTCACTGTAAATTTTTTTAAAGATAAAAATAAGATTGGAAACAACAGAAGATATGGTCTTTGGCTCTGCAAACCTTATTCTGATTTTTTTCCAGCTGAGGTTTTGGGATCTTGTTCGACGATGACCGTATTAGAAGAATAATTCTGGCCTCACTCCTCTTTCCCAGCTGTTTTGAGATGTCCTTCATAACAAAACAGAATGACAACGATCACCCCCAAACTTGAATACGTAGTTGAGTCATTGACAACGTCCAAAGAACCTGAGGGGGAAACTAAGCTAAGGTTAAAAAGTTGACAAGTTTGGCCTTCAAAAGCCCCCTTATTTTTAAGTTAAATTTTTTGGGGGGGCAGGATAAGTGATGGAGGTGACAGTTGGCCCGGTCAGCAAACTTTTGTCTTTGTCCAAAGATAAATCCCAAAAGCTATTACCAGGAGAGAAGAAAAAAAGTTTGTTTGTCTTTTTGCTTCTTAGATCATAAACAGCAGTCTGAGATCATGGCTGTTGTGGGTGCACAGGATTTAATTCCCAGCCAGGTTTTCTTCCCATAAACATCCTTTCAGCTGTCCTGGCCCAAGACATCTTTTCCTTTGTGAGGTGGATAAGTGGTTTTCAATGGAGTGGCCTGCTGCCTTGCTCTCAATGGATCCGACTACTCAGTCTGACCCTTCATGCCTGAAAAATCTCAGCTCATTCATGCTTGAGATATTTGGACCCAAGACAGTCCTTGACTTGGCAGTTAAAAGTAATCCGATGGAACAGGAAGCCTGGCATAGGAGAAAAACTACGGGGAATAGAAAGACTTTGGGGAGGCAGAACAATTTAAGTTTGAATCCCAGTTCCTTTGCTCACAAGCAATGTGACTTGGTTAGACAAGTCATTTAACTTGCAGAATCTCTTCTTTCTTCTGATAAAATGGTATAATCATTTCTACCTGAGGCTTATTTTGTGCATAGAAGAAAGTGTCACGTGCAAAGTCCCCAATAGAGTAAACCTGGGTTTCCATTCTTTCTGTAGTAGTGTCAGAGGCAGAAGTGCTGAAACCGCGTTTTCAAAATACCACTGATGAACTTGACTGAGTCCTAAAGAAACTAATCAGGGCAGTGAGGGGTCTGGAATCCAGCTCCTATGAACAATAAATAAAAGAACTGGGCACATTTGGTGCAGAGAAGATGAGGGAGCTGTGATAACTGACCTCAAAACCATGATTCTCTCTAATCTGAAAAAGGGGGCTGACTTGTTCTGTGTTTATTTTTTTCTCAGTTATCAAATAAATATTTGTGATATGCCTTCTGTGTGCCAGACTCTGTGCTTATTACTGAGGATAGTCTAGAGAGCAGATGTCCTGCCCTGTTCGAGCTTGTACTCTGCTTGGCAAGACAAATATTGTATGAGTTATTTGAAGTGTTATTAGTAATAAAAAATAAAAGTCAAAGTCACTGCCTGACTTCACGACCAGTCAGAATTGAGAACAATGGATAGAAACTATAGCATGATTAGTTTCAATATAATAACCAAAGGAAAGCATATGTCGATATTATTGGGCAATTTGTGTACTGCTCAAAGTTCCAGATGAGGGATGAGTGAAGATAGAAATCTAGGCTTTACTTTGCTCCTCTAACCATGCACCTGCCGGGTTGCATCTGCTCAGAGGGGACATCTTTTTCTAATTTGGTCAGAGCATCATATAGTCTAGTAATAGCCCTGAACTGAGGCCTCTAAAAGACATCTGAGCTCCAGATATTTTTTGTTAATCTGTATATATTTGCTGTTGTTGTTTTGTCTAAAATAGTTGTCAGATTTTAAGCTTCAGGAGATTTCAGGGGGAATCTAAATTTCTGGGACCTATGGATAAATTGGAAATCTGGTAACAAGGCCATGTGTTCCTTCATGGAAGAAATCCACAGGAGGGGAGAGATAATCTACTACCTTTAAAGAAGTACAGACGCCTTCCCCACCTACTACCCCAGTGCTTTCACTCAAGTTATTTTCCCCTCCCAAATCCTGGGCACTTGAGTTTGCTCCTCATTCTCTTTACATCACAAAGGGTGGAAGGAAGGGGCTGCCTGTTGAAACGATGGAGTCCATTCCTGGTGCAGGTGAAGCAATGGCCTCAGGCTCCCCATAAAGGATTCCATGAAGGACCCTCTTACACCAGGTGAGAATTTGTGGCTGAGCTTTAAGTTTTGCAGGTGCCTAAAACTCTATGGTTGAAAGTCTGCCCTTATCTCAGGACACAGTCATTATGTACATGGCACCAAAGTATATGGATCAAAAGGAACTCTCCTCTGTATTTTGTGTTTATATGGTCATGTCAAACATCTGAATCTATTCAACAAACCTTTAGTGAGGTCCTGAAGTGTGCCCAATGCTGCATCATGTGACACGGAGGCATGGCACAGAGTTTATTTTGGCTTTGTTACTAAGTCTGCTGAATGACTGAATGATCAGTTAACCAGCTAAGTAACGGTTATAGGCTGAATTGTGTCTTTCAAAATTCCTATCTTAAAACCCTAACCCCTAGGACTTCAGAATGTGACTATATTTAGAGATAAGGCCTTTAAGGAGGTAGTTAAATTAAGAATGGGGTCTCTAGGGTGGGCCCAAATGTAATATGACCAGTGTCCTTATAAAAAGAGGAGATTAAGACATAGATACACAGACAGAGGGATGGCCATGTGAGGAGCAGAAAGTAACCATCTCTAAGCCAAGGAGGGGGGCTCAGAAGGAACAAAACCTGCTGACACCTTGATCTTGATCTAGAGATCTCAAGTCTCCAGAACTATAAGACAATACATTTCTATTGTTTAAGCTGCCCAGCTTGGGGCATTTTATTATGAAAGTCATGGGAAACTAATACACTATTTCAATAAAAAGAAATTGAGCCCTATTTCCTGTCCTGAAAAGGTTGAATCACACTGCTGCCCTATTCCTAGCCTTCTAGGGGCTTCTCCTTTATTCAAAATAAAAATTAAGCTCTGGCCGGCAGAGGCCCTGCAGTGGTTCTCAACCTTCCTAATGCTGTGAACCTTTAATACAGTCCAAAGAGGTCATGACCCACAGGCTGAGAACTGCTGCCCTAGTGTGACCCGGCACCTGCATCACGGCCCACCTCGATTTGTGCACCCCCTGCTCACCCCACACGGCCACGCTCTCTTTTCTGTTCGTCCCGCAAGCCCAATACCCACCTGAAGGTCTTCTGCAACTACAACCTGGGAGTCTCTTTCCCTTTCTTAGTCCAACACTCTCATCATCACCCCCCTCCCTGCCTGGGCTGGAGGAAAGGGAGTTAAAGGAAGAAGGGGAAAGGTTTACATTTTCTCACCTACAACACAGAAGAGGCACTGTGCTCAGTGCTTCGTGTACCTGATCCGGGTGCAACTTCATTTGACAGATGAGGACACTGAGGTTCAGACAAGTCATGAAGGGATGTTTGAGCTGAATTCTGTGTGACTGAACAGCTCTGCCCAGCACAGTCACCTCACATGGCTGCCCACAACACTTGGCACCTGCTTAGGGGATGTACTGGGGCTTGCTGGCCTGATTTAGAAGACTTACAAATTTGGGCTCTTCCCTTTGGGTTAGATGAGGCTTCTGTGGACTCTCTTGCATTTGCTAAGTGCAAATGGCTGCTGGCATTTCCACCATCCACCCCTCTTTATACTGAGCTTGAAAAAATAAATAAAGCCGTCTTTTTATTTAACCTGGGCATTTTCAGAAAAGCTGCCTGCAGCTATACCCGAAGGAAGGGTGGCTGAACAGGGGAAATTAGAGAGAAAAGAAGATGTAAGGGTGAGCAGGACACAGAACTGGGGTGACCTGGCGGCAGGGAGTCCACTGGGTATCGAGAACTCAGAGGCAAAGCTCTAAGCTTCAGTGGGGACTTCGCCTATGGGGCAATGCCAAGTCACTTGGGCACCCTGAGCTTCAGATGGACAAGGGGAACAGCAGTAATGTTTATCCTCCGGGTGCTCTGCAGAAAACCGAGAGCATGAATGGAAAAGCACTTTGCAAATTATAAGGCATCATGAAGATGAGAGATGTTGATATGGTTATGATTACAATTACGATTACTACTTTGTGAAGTTTTCAGAGTTGCATGAAACCAGACTCAACTCCCTTGAATGAAGACAAGGCTCAAGGAATGTGACTTGGCCGTAAGAGTGCTTGTGACCTGAGAGGGGACCCAGGGCATCCAGTCCATGAGTCTAGACATAAAGCTCTGTCCTAGCTGGGGTCAGTGACTAGGGGGTCCCAGCTGATGAATTTTCTAAGCAGCAAGTGATGACCTGATTCCAACAGGTACTGACTGAGGTCTGACCTAATTGTTCCATTCAGAGCATAAACATCCTCCAATGAGCCTTGACAGCGATCCTGTGCTGTTTCCCTGTCAGGAGGACCTGGACAGTTATTATGCTGTAGCCAAACAAGCAGGGATTAAGGTCAGCTTGAGTGACTAGTACACCGAATGGAAAACCAAGGCCAGAGCCCAGTTGGATGGGTGTCAGACCACACAGATGCTCTGATGTGCCCCTTGGTAATGAAGAACTTGCTGCCTCAGCCGCTGAGGGTGCTGTTGGCAGAGGGCTGTCAATTGTTAGTTCCTCCAGGGGTTGTCTCTGGTGCCTTGATCTTTATACTTCTCAACTTCAAGAACAGTAATAAAATAAACTTCTTTTATTTATAAATTACCAAGTCTCAGGTATTTTGTTAGAATAGCAGAAATGGAATAAGAAAATAGATACAAAATACCTGAAGAAAAAGCAAAAGAGTACTTGGAGTATGAATCTTTGCTTCCTCCAAAAGATTCATACTCCAAGTATTCTTTTACTTATATGGGACTTGTCTCAACCTCACGTATTGTATCTTCATGGGGAGGTTCTTTTTTGCCTCTACACCTTGGGAGTGGCTAATGGAATTATAGCAGGTATCAGGGCACCCTGGGTAATAGAGACACGGGCTTCCTTGGTTTTTGGACCCAAAGCCTGTCATCTTGCTCATTCATAGAGAGACTGAATTTGTTCCTTTCATGTCATGGTGGCATAAACTAAAGTTCTTATCAGGTGATAAGTATATAGAAAGGAAACCAAGGCAAAATAAGATTAGTTGGCCTATAATCGGAAGAAAATGAATATTTGTTAAATAAACCAGATAACTGAATGGATAGATGAATTTGCTTGAGCTCAAATCAATCAGAGGAGTTTGCTATGCAAGTATGTATGTACGAATAATTGGTCAAGCACCAGTTTTCCACAAGCTGCAAGAGAATCAATGGATAGGGCTGATACATTCCCTCTAGTAGCGTTCATTCCCTCATTTATTCATTTGGCAAAACTTTTTAAGCATTTACTCTGCATCAGTTGCAGCTCTAGATAATTAAAATATATCAGTGAATAAAGAAAACAAAAATCTTCTGTGTTCAGGATCGTATAGTGCAGTGTGTGTGGAATGAAGGAGAAGGATGACAATAAAAATATACATGATAGAATATTCTACAAAGGAAGAACAAGAGAAAACAAAGATAGAGCTAGGAATCAGGAGGCAGGGGAGGGTCTTTTCTCTATTAAAAAGTGTGGTCAGCGGGGCTCATTGGGATGGTGACATGGAGCAGAGACCTGAAGGAGGGGAAGGTGTGTACCACACAGGTGCCTGGAAAATTGTCCCAGGCAGAGGGAAAGTCAGTGCTAAGACCTAAAGGTGGGAATATGCTGGGAGAATAAGGGGGTCAAGCAGGGAGTGTCAGGAGAAGATTAAGATCATAGTCAGAAGGGGAAGGAGGGTGTGATCAGGTAGTCCTCATGGCCACAGTAAGTGCTGTGGCTTTTCCTCTGAGTGTGCTGCAGCCCATGTGGGGTTATATAATGAAAAGCAACATGCTGTAATGCTTTAGAAGGATCCCTCTGGCTGCTGCGTAGAGACAGATGGTAGGATGCATGAGCTGTGGGCAACATGCCACCCGGCAGCTGCTCTCCAGTCAGAGAGGAGGGTCCACTCTTCTACTCTACAAGCATTTGCACTCTCATGGGATTCTGGGCTGTCTTCAGGCTCGGGGCTCTGGGCATCTGTGGGGATGGTCTGGAGGTGAGCAGAGCCCACCCTATGGAAGCCACATTGCATGGTTTGCCCTTGTCCTCTGGGGACTCAGCTGCTAGCCTCTCTTCAGACTTAAAGAGATCCTTCTGCTGGGTTCACACTGCCTTTATCACAGTAGTCTTCAGACTAAACTGAAATTGCTGGCTTTTTTGTCTGTTTTCCTAACTGACTCTGCAGAAATAGAAACTTCCTCATTTTTATTTTAATCTCAAGTACTCAGCAAAGTGTCTTACACAGCTAGGGTTCCATTAGATGATTGATAAGTGAACAAGTGCGTGCATAGGACCAGTGGGTGGACATCACAGGAAATTTCAGCCTATTAAAAAATAAAAACAAAAGCATTCTAACAGCTAGAGCTGTCCAACAAGGAAAGAGGCTGCCTCCTAAGGGAGAGAACATCCCATCACCATGAGGTCCAAGCAGAGAGAGGCTAGGTGACAATTTGGTAGGGCTATTAACACCGAGAGAGCAGAATGCCACTCCCTGGAACAGCATTCATTAATGAGGATCTGTATAAATGCCATTATAAGGATGCAGTAAAAATAAAAGATTTCATCTATGTGTTTGTTCATAGGGGATCTTTAGGGACTAGGAATATCCTGTTTGGTAATAAGGGTATGAGAATAATGTGCTAAATCCCATGCTTTTTCATACTGTAGGACAGACCATTTAAGAAAGCTACTAGAGTCAGAGAGATGGAGATGAAAAAATTGGGATAAAGCTGATGGGATAAAATGGATCGCATCTCTATCCCACCTCCCAATTCCAACTCCAGTCCCGAAGGTAACTATTTAACCCATTTGCAATGGATGGACAATCACAAACCTCCCGCTGGAGACTCCAGTGAAAGAGAACTCAAAAAGTCAGAGTTGTATGTGCTGGTGCCCCTCTTCCTCATGTCATCTGCTTTTGGGGGGGAGCAGTTAGTGAGTTGAGGAAGGGAATATGCTTTTCTCGTCATGGAAATAAAATAGAAATGTGTTCCCTTCAATGGCAAGTTGTGGATGGGCTCTATGGAATCAGTGTACACCCAACGTGTTATACACCCAACGTGTTACAAACACCTGGGGCTCCAAGGTGAGGGCCCCTTGCTGGAGTCCCTTGCCCTGAGGGCGCTGACTCCTGCAGACACAGTGTAAATGGTTAACAGACAAGAGCTGTGATCTTGTTTGATGAGGAGAGAAAGAAATCCCACAATGGAAGCTTTTACTTTAAGACACAATAAAGACACTGCCATGCTGTGTAAGCATTGTTCCTGGCTATAGTTATTCCAATTATTTTTTATGTTTTCTCCTTAAATGAGAAACATATCAGACACTAACTCAAACACAGAGATACCTATTTATGCTTCAGAACAAACAGTTTAAGGGCATTATATACAGATGTCTAAATATTTAGAAAGTGTCTGTTTATGGGAGTAAAATGAAAACTACCTGTTTTCATTTGAAGGATTTTATGTGAAATTTGCAAGTAGAAAAAGGCAGCCTAGTGGCAAAGGAGTGTTGGAGATGAGAAATGTGTGCGGGAGCGGGGTTGGAGGATGCAGCAGGGGGGATTTGTGGGGTGGGGGCTTCCCTTTGCACTGCCCCAGAGTTGGAGGGAACTAGCCAACTTAGGCTGGGGTGAGGCTCCTTTTTTGGCTGGGGTCTGAATAAATGCCTTGAAGACCTCAGGGTGTTTTAATAACCTAAAACAGGCCTCTGTCTGGACTTAACAACTTCATCTTATCAGACACTCTTCTTAGTCCTAAAGGGACTTTAAAGAGAAATAGGATTCTGTCTGCTTTAGGGAAAGTATAGTAAACTGGAGAATTATTAGACTACCTGGGGGGTGCTCTGGGCCCCTGCAAAGCTGGGGCATAATGGGAGCTTAGCGGGCAGAGCTAAGAGATCGTTTAACACCTTTATCTGCTCATTTTAAGGGAAAATATCACATGTGAAGACACCATGTATGGTTTGGGGAAGTAGTGAGGTCTCTGTTGCCCAAGTATTCTAAGATGACCTCTTATCAGAGATGTTTTAGAGGATTTACTGGATTGCAGGGTATCTCTGACCCTTTCAGTTCCCTGGATTCTGAGATGAGGTGGTTCAGAATGGTCTCAAGACGCTCTCTTCTTCCCTGACTTCATTTCTTAGGGACATCCTGCCAGCTCTGCAGTTCCTTGGCCCTGACTGGATCTGCAGTAACGGAGAATGCCAGAACCATTCCTTGAGCTAATCAAGGCCATCTGCTCCTTAGTGTCCCTCTGAAGCCCTTGTTGGTCCCGGGTTTAAGTCTACATGCCCTCCGAAGGGCCCTTCTTTTTGCTTGACTTAGGGTGTGGTCTCAGACTTCTCTCCATTTCTCCAGATGGGGTGCGATCTTGTATGGAGGGTTCCCAGCAAAACCATCTGCTTCAGTGTCCTCTGAGGACAGAGCTCTGCAGCCCTAGGGAGAGGGCAGGATTACTGGGGTTTCTCACTTTCTCTGTCCCTTCTCGGAACTTAACAATGAGGCAGGGCTGTTCACATTGGCATTAGAGGGCAATGGGGAAGTGCTGAGTTCTACCAAAGCCTCCTTCAGTGCCCTCCCCTCAGCCATCACAGCATGATGGCCTGGGTGCAGCTGAATTAGATGCAAGTGCTAAGGCAGAGGTTCTCCTGTTGAAATGGGAAAAGTACTGGCCGTGCATCCCTTTCTAATCATGGATGAGACTGGAGATACAGTGTTGGATCTGCAGACAGAGTGTAAATGTATCTTTCTAGGAGCTTCCAGTGAGGGTAGGAATTAAAGACAAGGGCCCCAGAATCTACCTGATGGGGACATGCCTCACCATGGGCAGATTTATCCACAGAAGGCTCATGCCAGAAGGGACTAGTCGCAACAGGGAGGTTGGGATTTGGGGGAGGTATGAGGGAGAAGGAGGGTTTGGGCTGAGAGGGAGGGGACTTGCTGGATTTGCAAGAGGATCTGATTAGAGAGGGTGAAAATGAGAGAGGGACGAACATGCCATGTGAGACTGAAATTTCAAATGGCTGTTTCTGGTCTGTTGTGCCCTTATCCTATGGAAGGTAAACTCTGAGGTTGGACATTCATTCTTTATTTATTCTTTCAGTATTTTCTCAGTGGCTTATATAAGACAGGACTTATCTATATTCTAGAATAAAGTCCCTACCCTCAGAGAGCTGAGTGTTTGGAGATAGCTGCAGCCACTAAATCCTACCGGGAATTTATATTCAATGGTGAAAGTTCAAGGTGGCTGGCCTAAGGACTAGGCCCCAGAGATCAGGTGGGGATCAGACACCTCAGTAACTGGGGAGGTATCTGGCAAAAGCAAAGAAGGACCCTCCTGACCCTTTAGAGGAAAGCTGTGGCTGGAGAAACCATCAAAATTGGGACCAAACAGGCCAGGCCTGTGCCAGGAAGCACCTAGCAAGAAGGCTCATCTCAAAGCCTGAGTTCTCTGGAGATGCCCTAGGTAGTGGGAGGTGATGGAAAGGGCAGCACAGAAGCTCAGTGGTTAACACACAGCACTTCCCAAGCCAGACGGAGGGAGAAGCAACTCAGGGAAAACAGTGGAGTCCTGAACTCAGCACCGGGGAAATGACTCACAGAGGAGGCTAATAAACAGGGCGAATCAACAGTAAGCCTCATTGGCCTGGCTTCTGAAGATGCTTGAGGACTTCCTGTTTTGGTCACATTTGGTTTGGAACTGGGGCAGGGCCAGGCCTGCAGGTGGGAAGCCACATCAGCCCCAGCTGTGGATCCCTCTGACCTCTTTTCTCCCCTCCAGGGAACTGACTCCTTATCTGTCAAATGCTGTTTGTGGGCGGATTGATTGACTTTGTGCAGGTTCTCATGCCCAGACATGGAGATAAAAGAGACAGCTTATGTCCTGGAAGAGTAATGGCTCGCGCAGAGACAGTCTCCGAAGGAGCCAGTTGTGGTGCAAAGTGACAACGGCCTTATACTGGATTTGGATTAAGAGTTTAGGGCACACATAGGACAGAACACATAAAACTGCAGTAAGTTAGACACCCAACCAGTACTCACGGAATGAATTCACTAGCTATTATTACTTAGGGTTTTTTCTTTTGTGTGTGTGTGTGTGTGTGTGTGTGTGTGGTTTTTGTTTTTTAGTATGTATAAGGATGTTTGGATAAAGACATCATAGAAAAGGTAAGATTTGATCAAATGATCCTGTCCTTGAATGATGGGCAGGTGAAGAAGACTCCAGACAGAGAAAACCACACAAGAAGCATCACGGAAACTTGAGAGGACACAGCACCCGGGAAGCCATTTGGTATGTGTGGAAGGAGGTGAGGCTGGGAAGAGTAGGAGAAGTCTCACTGTGCAAGCGGTCCTGAACATAATATTAGTTAGCTCTTGCTGCATAACAAGCAACCACAGGATCTCAGCACATAAAAAAATCCATCTTGATTTCTGGCACAAGCATGTGCACGTGGCTGGGAGGGCTCTGTTTCTGGCAGCTCAGGTTCAAGTCTGACCCATACATTTCACTGTGGGCTCAGGCTATAAGGTAACATTACCTGGAATGTGTTCTGCTCATGCAGGAGCTCTGGAATTCTTAGAGAAGGAAGGAGAAACACTCCTGTTCCTCAAACCCTAGGCTCAGAACTTAAACATGGTCACTTCTACCAAAGCAGGTCACATGTCCATGCCCAGTAGGCATTGGGAAAAAAGAGCACTTTTCCCATACGAGGTGGTAGAGAGAGTCAGTTAATAATTGTCTAACAATTCTTTAACCTGCTATAAATACTATGGAACGCTACATTTAGTTTTTGATTCTGGAAAAATAGAGATATTACTGGCTCTTCTTTTGAGATGGGATAGTTCCATTTTAACAGGAACTATCCAGAAACACTTGTCACAATGCAAAGATATATGTTATTCATATCTGGGTGTAGTTAATATGTTACACTGTGTTTACATATTGGAATTTCCAAAGGGCAGACACTTTTATCTCTGTAGCCTCAGCACTGAGCATGGCTTCTAGCACAGAGTACATGCTCATAACATTTGCTGAGGAGATGAATGGCCTCACATTGTCCTCAATGTGTGATTACATTTTAATGGGAAATGCACATTTCTCTGCCTCCATTGACAGTTCAAGGCAAGGGTTGGGTAATGACTGAAAAGCAGACATGACTCACTCAAGCTGGGAATGAAAATGCTAATCATGGAAATGAACAACCATAGAAAGCAGGTGGCCTGAACCCCAGCGACTATAGTCAAGGGGCCACTTGATAATGAGAGCCAAGAAGGACACTGAATAATGGGACTTCTTCCAGATAACTGTCACTTGAAAGATGTATATATTTCTAATGATAATGACTAACGTATATTGAGTGCCTCCTATGTGCCTGACATAATCTTAATATATTTTATATATTATTTCATTTAATTGATTCTTCCTTTGGGCCAGTTATTAATGGGGGACATCACTGAAGAGAGCAATAGTTTGTTCCTACTACACTAGAGTTGCTTTGTCCTGTGCTGGGTCAGTGGCAAACAAGGACAGAGGAGGTTAAAGCAGTGTAAATACAATTGAGTATTGTAAGCACAGCTGATGAAGTCAGTGAAACTCTAGCAATTGCAAGTAAAAGACTGAAAAAAACACTGCAAATGGTTTCAGCTCTCAAATAAACATTACCAGATCAGTGGATAACGAAAGAACATGGACAAAAGAATGAAGAGGCCAGAAGACTCATCTCCTCTCAGACACATTTGGTTCAGAATTCCACTGCTCTTCTGGTGAGGAGGGACTTAGGTCCCAACATTCTTGAGTGTCCAGACTCTTGAGGGCAGGGATGCTGTTGTTCATTAATAGAGCATAGCATGCTGCTTGGTGTAGAGTACAAACTCAACGTCCTTCATAGTTCTCAACTTCAACCTATGACAGTAAGAGGCTTAAGAAAATTACTTAACAAATGCAAATATTGTAAATGTTTGTATGCTCACATTAACCTGAAATAAATTTAAAAAACAAATAAAAATTAAAGAAAAGAAAATTCACTAGCCTCAACCAAGTTTCTGTAGACAGGGCCTCTTTCTGTCCTTCTCTGGTAGACTTCTCAGTGCTGCAAGCACTATCACTCTGAGCAGGCTTATGGTAACTACCTTTCGGTTCTCTTTTAATATCAGAATGCCACATTTTCCCAGCCCTGTACCTGTCCCTCGTACCTGCCCAAGGTCCTGGTCTCCAGGAAACAGGCAGATAGAGAAATACCATGATCGTGTCCCTTTTGTAAGATCTGTCATTAAGCAGTTAGGGGAAGTTCAGAGAAAACCTCTGCCTTCATCTTCTGTTTCCCAAGTGCCTTTATTCATAGTAATCCACATACCGAAGTGTCATTTGGGGTGGCATCTTCTGAACTCCTGCAAATGTAATCCTTTTAAATTTTCCCCTGCACCTTAATCTCCCTTGCTCCTTCTTTTTAACTTCTATCTCTGCTGGGTCTGGGCTTTATCTACTGTGCTCCAATCTTCAAGTTTGATTGTCCTTTGAGTATGAGTTGGCAAGTCATATTTATTTTTTAACTTAAAAACTAAAAACACTTACTAGATTGTATCATGCAGCTCACAGTTTAAATGAGGCATCTAGAGAGGAGGCTCAGGCATGAAGCAAGAGAGAGCCTGTAAGCCAAGATCTTGCCCAGAAGTAGTTGGCTTAGGACACCACTGCTAGAGCCATTTTTTTTTTTTTCAGGACAATTGTCACCCCTTGGGTACTTCTGAACACTTCCATCATACTGCAGCCCCTGGATACTTACTGCTATAGCTGAAAGTGATTTCTTCTGAAGGTGAGTCCTTTTTCCTTTTTCATCTCATCTTTTTAAGATATGTAAGAGGAGATTTATTATAGGAATTAGCTCATGTGATTATGGAGGCTTAGAAGTCCCACCATCTGTCACCTGTGAGCTGAAGCCCCAAGAAGTTGGTGGCATAAGTCTGAAGGCCTAAGGATTGGGGAGCCGATGTTGTAAGTTTGAGAACCAGGAGCACCGATGTCCCAGGACAGGAGATGATGGACATCCCAGTTCAAACAGAGAGAGGCAATTTGCCCTTCCCCTGCCTTCTTATTCCGTTTAGGCTCTCAATGGACCGGATGGTGTAGTCACATTGGGGAGGGCCGTCTGCTTTACTTAGTTCACCAGTTTAAATGCTGACCTCTCTAGAAATGCCCTGACAGATCCACCCAGAATGTTTACCAGCTATCCAAAAAAGCTTTCCTTGGCTCAGTCAAGTTGACATGTTAAAATTAACCATCACAGGCAAGACCACCAGGAAATGGGGATCACTGGGAGCCATCTCAAGAGCTGCCTCCACAGATTCACCTCATAATTTGAAAGCTTACATGAGGCTAACAAACTTTTCAAATAGGGATAATTGGTTAGCAATACCTTGATGTATGTGAGGCCTGTTGGAATGTAGCCAGCCATGGAATATGAAAAATAGACACATAGATAGCTAGATACTGGTATTACAATGCCAAAATCCAAAACAAAACAAATAACAACAAATAAACAAACAAAAACACAAAACCCAAATTCTTTTCAGATGGGAGTAGATAGCAGACAGGACCAGAAGGATGAAGAATATGAAGCCCCTGGTCCTTCTCCTGGCCTAAAGCCTCTGTCACTCACAGGGGCAACAGATTAACGCTTCTTTCTTTACAACCTGTGCTGAATGTCTTCCTTGGGGGGAAATTACCTTGTGGGTTTTGAGTTTTGATCACATCGATTGATTCTGAAAAGATGAAGCTTGCTGTATTAAGTAAGCTGAAGACCATCTTACTTTTAAAATGCCTTTGGGGGCGGCACCTGTGGCTCAAAGGAATAGGGCACCGACCCCAGATGCTGGAGGTGGCGGGTTCAAACCCAGCCCCGGCCAAAAACTGCAAAAATAAATAAATAAATAAATAAAATAAAGTGCCTTTGTTCCTTGGAACCATGTGTTAGGAATTTTCATGGGGGTGGGAAATCAGGTAACACGGAAAAGAGCAAGATGAAAATTGCTCCATGACTGCCTTAACATGGAAGCTGTAGTAACAGAAGGCCAGTATCTTGGTTCCAGCAATGCCTCTCATTGGTTTACCCATTCTTTAGGAATACATTTGTTAATATCTCCTATGTGCCAGATATGCTTAGAAGTCCTGAAAATATAAAGAAAACATACTGTGGCTATGGTCTGAATGCTTACATCCCCCTCTCCTCAAATTCATATGTTGATACCTAATCCCCACTGTAATAGTATTAAGATGTGGGGGCTTTGAGAGGTGGTCAGATTCAATGGGAGTCCTTATAAAAGAGCTCCCAGGGAACATGTTTGCCCCTTCTACCATAGGAGGGCAAATAGCAGGGACTATCTATGAGGAAGAGGCCCTCATTGGGCCTGAATCTGCTGGCACCTTGATCTTGGACTTCCTGGTGTCTAGAACTCTAAGCAATAAATTTCTGTTGTTTATAAATTACCTAGCTTGTGATAGTTTATTATAACAGCCTGAACAGACTATGGCCCTGTAGTAGAAAAGTCAAGGGGATGAATCATCAGGGACTGTGCAATGCCCTGTGAAGCAAGCATCTCCAGAGCGTTCCACATCCACAAAGAAAAGGGTGTTGAACTGTAGACAGTCCTCAGAGAAGAGGAGCCTGAGCCCTCTTTAAAAAGAAAAGTTCATATTCAATAATCTGACAAGAGTATCCATTACAATCCAAGTAGAAGGAACAGCATGTATGTGACCAGGAAGAAATGAAAGAGAATGTCCTATTGGGGAGAGGGGGGAGGACTCTAAGTATTTCTATTTGGCTTAGAGCACATGATCCCTGCATGGAAGCACATTCAGGGGACAAGAATTAGGAGAAAAGCAGGCAGAATTTTCTGTATATCTTGGGCAGATCATGAGCCATTTTTGACTTTTAGTCTGTTCATTTATATACTTGGACTAGAGTCTTTGCCCTTCCTGATTCATAGGGCTTAGATTTGGAACTAGAAAGTGAAATGTCAGAATAGGAGGCTCTGGACTTCCTCTCCTACAGATGGACTGTGAGTTAAATCTAGAATTATAAAGGGGAACAGTAGGAGCCCTTAAAGGTCATCTTGTCCAGAGGTTTTTAAACTCTGTTTCTGGGGCTTCCTTGGGGATCTGGGGCTCATCTGCCCTCAGGATGGGGACAATATAGGCTGAATGCCCTGTCTCCAGCTTCACTTAGAGCAGGTAAACTTTTTTTTTTCCTTTGGAATGCTGGGCTTTTGGGTATGAATCAACTAAAAAGGTGAGGTTCTGACGCTTAAAGGTAAAGTTTGAAAATCACTGTACCAGTCCAACCCTCCCATTGTGTAGATGAGGAAAATTAAGAGACAGGAAGATCATGGAAATGACCTGTGAGGATCTAATGAGTCAACAAATGGGCTTTAAGAAAGACTGGGTTTCAAATTATTGAAGATACATTCTTATGCTCATTTTCTTCTTCAGATCAATCAAGGTGTTTCCCCCTCCTTCCTCTTGGAGGAGTCAGGCCCCTGCCAGCAAGCTCTTCCACAACACTTTAAAGACAAAGGATCAAAGTAGAAAAACAAATGCTAATGCTCCCGACTCTGCTGCCCACCTACTGGGCCCAAGAGGTTCAAAGCTTCCAGACCAGGGAGGAGAAGCCCAACACTCCCTCCTATCACTGTGCTCCCTGATATTTCTCTGACCGCCCCCCCCCCCCCACGCACACCCAGCTTCTACTTTCAAGTGGTTTTCCAGAACCACTCAGATCTCCTCACACATTTGGACCAAAGCGGTCCCCCAAAGGTTCTGACTCCCAAATAGTCCCCTTATCCTGGGGATTATGTGTGTGCCTGTGGTTAACCTGGTGGATAACTCTCCCATCTAGTCAAAATAGGTTTACAAGGTGTAGACAGAGAAAAGGATTGAAAAGTACACACACTTCAAACTGCTGTAGAATTTTGTAAAAGTGTTCTGTGTGTTTTCAGGCGAACCACTCCAGTTTTCTGGGTCTCAGCTTTCCACTTTTAGAAATGAGCAGCTGGAGGAGTTATTTCTAAGGCCCTTATCGGCTGACAAGTGCAGCTCAGCCTTGTTGTTTTCTATTCTCTTAAGACATTCTTCCAAGGGCCTTTTCCCATGAGGAAAGCAGTTCAGAGGCGAAAATATGTCAGGTATGTGCTCTTCTAATTATCTTTAGGGCAAGGCACAGTAAAAGGTGAAAAGGGGAGAGGACAGAAGAGTCGTGCCCAGATCTGCTGCTCTCTTGAAGAGTGCAAGGGACCACTGTGCCAGGGGCTGAACTCTGAGCCCCAGGTAGCTGGGGAGGCCAAGGAAGCCCAGTGATGGCTTGATCTGCTGAGGGTTCCAATTCACCCAGTGCCCAGCCTCTGGGAACTCTGGCTCTGTTAGACTCCAGCAAAATTTGAGTAGGAATGCTTCCCAAGATTGAGTGGCAATGAGTGCAAAGTGAAAAGTAGTGAGGGGCCACCATCTGTGCCTTCTGCTTTTGTAATTTCTGCTGTGAACAGTCTCTTAGTGCTAATAAAAAATGCAGTTGACTAAGTGCATTTTATGCTTTCATTTTAAAGAGCCTCCTCCAGGCAGGACAGAGGTACAGTGGGCCCACACAGCAAATGGGTTGTTTTGACCTGGTTCTCAGTCCTATGCAACACTGGCTGTTACATATTTTGACTTTCACCTCATTCTAGAACCTCTCATTTCGGGAGTTGGGGAGGAGAGACAAAAACTCTTTGGAAGACTTGTCTTCACCAAAATTCAAGTGAGCACCTACTATGTGTCAGACTCTTGACGTGCCTGCAAACACTAAACATCAGGCTGTGGTGCTATCAGGAAGGGGCTCTGCTTCCTCAGTATTATAAAATCCTATAAAAGACTCGGAGGAAAATGGTTGGAGAACTAACCCCAGTCAAACCCTACAGTTGCTCAGGCTGTACTAATGCCACCTCCCTATTTCCTTCTGGGTGTAGGGGAATCAACCTAGCCTTTATTCTACCAAATCGTCGGCAGTTCCCTGAAAGGAAAAGGAATTGTAATCGCAGGGAATCAAATCTTCCTAAGCTGTGGTTATCTAGAATTCCCTTCTTCCTTCATCTTTTGGCAGTGAGCTTACCTTCTTTATGAGATTTTTGTTTTTGGATCCTTAGAATTGATTTCACTCTTTTTTTTTTTTTTTTTTTGCTTCTATTGCTATTTGTATGTTCTAGTCTCCATAACACTTTACTATATTTTATCTATTTAAAATGTTGTTTTCCTCAACCAGGCTTAAGGGACTGGACTATCTTTTCTAAGAAGGGACCAGGCCCATTTATCTTTGCCTTTCTAGTGCTTAAGGGTGCTTGGTACATAATGGGGCTTTATAAACACTGTTAAATGAAAATTTGAATGGCTAAGTAAATAAATATGAATGAATAAATAAACCTGTTTCTAATCTCCTGCTCAATGCAAGCATCACTAAATTATGTTGCCTACCTGGCTCCTGGTTGTATTTCTGTTCCAGACCCCTGCTGTAGGTGATAATTAATTAAAATTAGGATCAGCTGAAGTGTCAGAAAATCCTGAAATAGCAGTGACTTAATCAGGATAGACATTTCCTTCTTTCTCATGTGAAAGTTTGAAAGAAATAGCCAGAGTTTTTATGGTGTTACGTGGTTTGTTTCTGCCTTACTGTGTATAACCTCCACGGCAAAAGTCACCTGGCCCAGGATGATTACTCCAGCTCCAGCCATTACATCTATCTTCCACCCTGCAGGAGGGAAGAAAAGACGATAACAAGCACATTTCCTCCCCTTAAAGATACTACTTAAAACTGCACACTCCCTTTCTATATAAATCCTATTGACCAGAACACGACTGAGTCACCTGGCCCCACCTAGAGGCAAAGGAGGTTGGGAAATGTAGTCATTGTTCTGAGTAACGCCCTAATGTGTGGGAGTTATACATGGGTCATTACAAAAGTTCTGAGATACACAAAAATCAAGAAATGTAAAAACCATATAGGTGGAAACAAACGAAGCCCTTCCATCAATGCTGATAGGCTGAGAACCTTGCACAGGGGATCAGAAAGGGCACTGTTGTCTCTGTTTCTTGGAAGTGAACTAATGGACTATAACACAGACTGTCTCAAAACTTTTGTAGTGACCCATATATAACCATTGAACAATGGTGATTGAGAACAATGCTTGCTGTAGAAACCATTTAAGGTTTTTCTGTTTGGTCTTGGGGGAGGGAGTGACCAGATTAAATCAGCAATTTTGAAAGATCAATATGGTGGCTGGAAAGAAGAAAATTTTAGAGTAAGAAGAGATTGAAGTTAAGGGGCCCAGGAGGAAGCAGTTGTACAAGTCCAGACTGATGAGGAGATTGTGGAATAGGACAGTAGGAGATGGGATGGAAAGGAGGATGCAATTTGATGGCAAAGTAGGCAATTCCTGGTGAGTATGGTTGGCGGAGAGGGAAAAGAAGGAATGTAGAATTACATTTCCTTTCTTACTGCAGGCCTTAGAAATGGGGCTGTAGTTGATGGCTTGGAGAAATCCTGGAAGACTTCAGCGGGAGGCATAACGGTGAGTACTGCAAACACTGATTTTGATTTGGGACATTTTCCTTCTGGACATTGTCCAGAAGGAAACTCTGTTGGTCCAGCTGAAATGAGCACGGTATAGCAGGAAGCACCTTTGGGGGTGTCAGTGGGGTCGAGTACTGTCTTTTCCCTGGTCACTATGATCACACTGTTTTGTCAGTGGGGTCCTCATTGTCTCTGCCAACCAATTCTCCAAAGAGTTTCAAGACAGAAGTGATTTCAGATTCTTGCTAAATGAAAGGACCATATCAGTGTGTGCCTGAAGTCCTGCTCCTGCTATGGTGGGGAGAGGGGTTCCATAATCCACAGCCAAGCCTCTAGGCGGCATCCTGACTCCAGAGGGAGGTGCAGGGTGGCTGGGATGGGACAGCCACACACCCAGGGCTGTGCCAAGTGAAGACGCTTGGGTTCTGCCATGTGTCTGTTTATTTGGTTTGGCTGATATAAAACATACAGATACAGACTCACAGCCTTAGGGCCTGTGTTCAGAGCACACATTTAATCCTCAAGGAAAATCAGGAACAGCGCACAAAAACAGAAGGAAAGTGAAATAGCAGAATACAGCCAGGTAACAGGGATAGTTTATTCATTCATTAGCTTATTCGTTCACTCATTCAGCAAAGGAATGGCATGCACTGGGGCTAGAATGTGTATCCGAGGAATTAAAGACAGAGGTCTAAGAACAGAGAGGAGGAAAGAGGTCATTTTAGTACCAAGGGAGAGGTGCATGGTACAGAATACAGCACATATCTGACCTGGCCATTTCCCAGCTTGAATAGGACAAGGGATTCCCCCATATCTAATCAGGCCTTTATAGGTCCTAAAGTCATATCCTCAGACTCCCTGCCCCATGCTCCAAGTTCCAGGGATTCCAACTGGACTTGGGATCGTACTTTCTTATACATCTCCTGAACTCTGCACATTCCATTTCTCCTGTTTGGTGGGTTCTTCCCTTTGTTCAAGAAGGTCCAGTGGAATCATCTTCTGGTGATCACCTGGTCCTCACTAGTGTCCTGTAGCTTTTTTGCTGGCACTGCTCAACTGCCACTTCCACCTGCCCCTTGGCTTGTTCAACTCCAGCAGAGATATATCTTGTCCGTACCTGTGTCCTGGCCCCTGACTATCCTGGCAGCTAACTAAACCCTGGCGCAGAATCACTCTTCATAAATGCCTATCCAAGTGAACAGACAAAATGTAGAGCCAGTATTGGTGGCCTCGATGTGCCACAGTTAAAGTACACATGGATTCTGGAGTCAAATCCGAGTTCTGTCGCCTCCAACTCACCACTTCCTCTCTCTGAACCTTGGTATTCTTAGTCCTCTACTTAATCTGATAACGTTAGCTGATGATATTTCGTGAGCGTGTCTTAGGTGAGAATGCTTTCCTTTGGCTTCACCTCTCTTTCTCTAACGCTCAGTGTTTATTTACTGCTCTTTATTAGTATCATCATAAGAAGAGGTCCAAGACCAGCTCTAATGACTGAAGGCACCATCTCAGGAGGCAGGAGGGGTGGCTGAGTTCAAAATCCTGAGAAGTGCCTCTCAGGGGTGTTGGGAAGTGCTCGTGTCCAGGTAATCACCCATAATGCAGGTAATGCCACCACTTCAGGTTGTTACAAAGGAGTATTTCAGAATACAGAAGAGCAGAAACATTCTATTCATCAGTTTCTTTATTTGTTGTGTTACTTACACTGAGTAATTTGTAAGCAATAGAAATTTATTGCACACAGTTCTGGAGACTGGAGTGTGCTGGCTGAATTTGCTTTCCAGTGAGGGCTCTTCCTGCTACTCTTGCTGTGTCCTCACATGGTGTGTGTGCCTGGGTCTCTTCCGACAAGGTGCTACTCTCATTGTGAGGGCTCCACGTGTGACCTAATCACCTCCCAAAAGCCCTGCCTCCAAACACCTTAACATTAGGGGTTGGGCTTCAATGTATGGCTTCTGGGGGGCACAGGGTAGCCCATAGCACCTTGCTTTAGGTTTCACAAATGTTAGGGGCGGCCTTGGGCGGTACTACCTGGAAGTGCAGGGGCATTAGCTCCCCCTGGGGTCATCCTTGGCAAGTGAGAACAGGAAAAGGGAAAGAGAGGCAGACAAACACATTAATACCCTGTTAAAAGAAAAAGCCTGGACGAGTTAAGCTTTACAGAAGGCAAAGAACCCTTTGCAAATCAGCCAGCCCTCAGAACTAGAAGAGGCTTGGAGGTACTCTGGAGCTTCCATGTGGTCAAATAACATTTTTGAACAGAAAAAGGAAAGTGACATAGAAAAACAAGAAATGAGGTACAGACACAGCTGGATTGGTTGCAGCTGGATATTTGCCTTATTTGAAGCTGCTTTGAACAGTTGGCTGTTACTTGTTACACGAGTAGGTTATTGTCTGTTTACATACACAGTCAGGACACAAGTCACTGTGGAGGCAGCTTTAGGACAAACTTAATTTAACAATCACATCCCTTCTCTCCTTTGTGAACTACTACTGGGAGTGCTTTCTTCTTGCAAATGATCCAGAGAAATTCCAAGCACTGAGGCTCACCTGCTGAGCAAGGTGTTGTGTTTCATGGGGGTTCAGAGTGAAGGGGTGGCCAGCAGTAGGCATTGTAACTGGCTGCATGAACAGATTTCTATATATTTTTTATAATCCTCACCCTTAACTAGCTAATTGACCTTTCAGTTGTTGCCCAGAAATGATGAATTTTGTACAAGACAGAGGAGTTAAGATACTGAAGGCCCCTGGACAGACTTCCTGATGCCAAGACTCCCCATCGATCTGCTCCAAGGCATGTGGTCCCTGCTTAAAAAGTCCATGATCCTCATTAGTCAGAGAGCCTGACTTGAGGCAGATTCCCCTGTTCTCCTGACAAGACATCTGTTGTATTAAAAATTCCTTTCTTCCTTGGCAATCCTCTTTGTCTCAATAATGGGATCTTTGTGAGACAAGGAAATGGATCTAGACCGAAACTCCTTTGCAGCTGGGAGGATAGCATCACATTGCATCTTTCCTCGCCTCACTTCACTTTGAAATTCATCCCTGCCATGCCCTGAACTTCTCCTTATCGCCACAGTTTTGCTCCCCTCGATGTCAGCACTTTAATGCTAGTCTCAGGCTGAGTTTTCTAGAAGATTCAGAGTATTAAAAAAACCACCTCAAAACTATGACTTTGAATCAGGTTACTTGACCTCTCCATGCCTCAGTATTCTCCTCTGTAAAATGGGGGTAAGTGTGGCTCCCATATAGAATTCTTGTGAAGACTAAATGAGTTAGTATATGTCAATTTACTGCTCTATAATCACTAGCTTTTATTGTTGTTTTTTTCTTCAAGGACATTGTATTAGTTTGCTCCGGCTGCCATTATAAAACCCTGTGTGACTTTAATGACAGAAATTTATTTTCTCAATTCTGGATATTAGAAGTGCAAGGATATGGTGTCAGTCGGTAAGCCTGGTTTCTTCTGAGGCCTCTCTCTTTGGCCTGCAGATGGCTGTCTTTTGCTGTGTCTTCACACAGTCTTTTCTTTGTGTGTGCGGATGGCTGGTATCTCCTTTTTCTCTAAATTTCCTCTTATTATAAGGATATCAGTCAGACTGAATGAGAGCCCACCCTGATGGCTTCAATTTTATTTCACTCACCATTTTCAGAGCCCTATCTCCAAAAGCAGTCACATTCTGAAGGACTGGGGCTTCAACATGTGAATTTTGTCAACTCAGAGCAGACACTCTCAAGTGCTAACTCAAGGGTGCCCAACTTGTCCAGGTTTGCATGAAATTTTCCCAGTGTTAGCAACTAAAATTCCTGCACCCTAAGAAATCCCTTACTCCCAGGCAAACCAGGAATATTGGGTACCCCAGCTCTTCTAGAATCCTTACTTGAGTCTTTTGCTATGTACAAGGACTAGAAGGACTAAACAAATCCAAGATGCTTCTAGAATTCCATCCTTCCTAGTAAACTTTGACATCACTGACTTGCTTAATTGCTCAGTTCAGCCTTGTCAGGTAGGTGGGACCAAAAATAACATTCCAGCTACATAAAGTAGGAAACAGGCTCATAAAGACTCACCTTGGGTCCTCTGACCCTGTTTATCTTTCTCCTGGTTCATTCAAGACTATGTGCTTCCTAGACCTTGAGCCACCCTTGCCTAAGTGCTCAGGCAAGAGGTAAGTAATAGGGATGTATCAGTGAGTGAGTCCTGAAATTTCTTTACACTGATTTTAATTAAAGAAATTAAACAGACAATCTACCTGCACTACTTAGGTGGGGGTGATAGGTGGGCCACTGCCTGGGCCTCACAGCAAATACTTCTAGCTAGAAAATAGGGAGATTGGAAGAGATGCAGGCTGTGTTTGATGGTCTGCTCTGAAAGGCAAGGAGGGAAACCATTGATTAGTGAGCTCTGTTTGATCTGCTCAAGGATCAAAGGGACAAGCATCATGTGTGAAGATGAAAGTTGACCTGGAAACCTGGTGTCCTGGCCTGCTGGGATCCAGTCTGCCTTGGGCCCATGGGTCAGGGTGAAGACTCATGAGAGCCATAGGCAAGACTACAAGACCACCTTGTCCTTACCCTGACCCCTGACCCTTCCACTACCCATTGCCCTTAAGAAGAGTTTCCTCTTGCCCTTTGGGCCCTCTCTAGGATAAAAGGAGCTCAAAGTTAAAAAGGGACCAGGATCAAGCATTTCTTCTGGCCTTTCAAAAGCATGGCCATGTCATCAGAAAATATGCAATGAATGTTATGATTAAGCTGAGCTGAAGGACTAAACATACACCACTGAGCAACCTGTAAATCAACCCTAGGGGTACAGAGGAAGACAGCTCTGGTTTATGACTCAAGCAATAAATTGATAGAAGGAGCAGGTTTCTGGTTTTCTTTGGGGAGGTGGGAGAGGAAAGCAAATGCACAAAGCCAAGGAGGTGATGGACACCCTGATTGCTAGTGACCAGCCAATAATGAAATTTCTAATCTGTGCCAACAACTCCATCATATCTCTGACTCCTAATGACATCCAATGAGGTGGCCCTGGGATTTCTCCATTTCAAAGTAAGTGCAAAAATGAGACTTGTAAAATTTAGGTAACTCATCTGCAGTCATGCAGTTGGCACATGGCAGACCTGTCTCGTGAACACAGCTCTGCCTACTTGGAAACCTGTCTTCTCACCAGTGGAGGTGAGAGGTGTGGTCACATCCATGTATGGTCTCTGGGGGAGACTGGAGGGATAGGAAGGAGAGGTAGAGAGACTAGTTAGGACTCTACTGCTATAGGTCTATGTACTTGGTATAATATTTTAAGCCAAAAGATCATTTGTTTTCTATAAACTTGAACCCAAGTCCAGTGATGGCAGAAATTTAACCTTAGTTCAGAGATTGCTCCTTCTCTTCCTTCTCCCCATAGTTGCATCTAAGTTCTGCATGGGGATGGGCCCATATAACATGAAGTCATGGAATGGAGATGGAATGAGAGTTGGGGGATGGTGGCAGTGCCTACTATTTATCCAACTTTAGCACTCAGAGTCCCAACCAGCCCCTAGTTATTGGTTCATACAGATCATCATGGAGCCTAGACCTAGACACATTTAGCAGGAAATTCACTGGGTCTGATTAAGTTCCCAGCAACTACACCCAACCTTACAGTTCTGTTCCCTGGTGGATAGCAGGAGAATTACAGAGGTTGCCATCTTCCCAGGCTGAAGATGGGAGGTGGGGCATGGCTTTGTTTGTTCTCACATCCCAGAACTAAAGGGGTGAACTGTTACCCCTATCCCCACCACTGCCCTCAGCCTTGGGCACAGGTATCCACTTTATTAATTTTATTTCTGACTCTCTGCTAATTCTCCCAGTTTCTTAAACTTATACTTTCTATAAGTATCCTTTCTAATCTCTTGTCTAGCTAGGGCTTTGGGTGTTAAACCACTAACTAACTTTCTTCCTGCATTTCCACTATAGCTACCTTTCTTTGAGGCAATGGATGCTCAGGCTTGATGTTCTCATTTTAATGAGAGGAATACCATGGATATATAGAAATAATTGTTCTGTAATACATACAGAATATTTGAGGGTCTAGATTATGCCAGTAACAGTAGGCAAGTGATAGGGGGAGGATCAGAGAAATCTTCCAGAATCAGAGTCCACCTGTTTTGGTGACTGTCTGAATGCAGAGGATAAGAGAGAGATGATTTCTGTGTCTCATTCAGGTGTCATTTAGTCTCTCATGAGTTTTGCCATGCTGCTTGGAATCAGCCCTCACGTGCTAGGTTAGGTCATGCTTGGCCATGACATATTGAGCCAAATCCAGGGGACTAAGGTATTGTGGATTTGCCCCATCTCTGGCCTTGTTTTGTTATTTAGTTAGCCTGTTGGCTCTTTTTGAGACAAATAGATACCAAAGCCTGCAGGGGAAATGCATGGAAATCAAGGTGGCTCAGGAGACCCCAGTTAAGGGGTGGGAGAGGTGAGCAGTTTGGCTCCCATGAAGCCATTGTATGGTCAATCCTGCAGTAGGACAGCTGCTTAGTCAGCACTGGTGAGATTCTAGAAGAAGAAGACACAGAATAGCAAAACAGGGGAGCTGTTATGAAAGAGACTCTAATGTTAAAATGATAGCCATAGTAAAGAGACTGGCACTGACCAAGGGAATCTAGATCCCCACATCTGAACCTCCACTGGATTCCCAGATGATCAAGTGCCAGCAGAGCTTGCCAAGGAAGACAAGGTGGTGAATGTCAAGGCATATCACTGTCAGAAAGATGAGGAGATTAAGATGCAGAGGAACAAGTCCAATGCATTTATGAGTGTTGTGTTTATCTCAAAGCATTGAGAGTGACACAAGGATCACATCAGCCTTCACACCTTTGATGATTACCCCATGCTGCATTTAGTAACTAATCCCAGATTCCATCAATCAGGACTAGTTATATGGAAGGTAGAAATTGGGAAGGAGCCTTCGCCTGTTTATAAGACTTTGTGTGGTTGCATTGAGTATGTGCGTGCATGTATGAAACCCCAGAAAGCACTCTTCTTAGGTTCAGGGCAACGTTCCATAGCAGAGAGCTTTGGAGCACTGGCCTAAATGGGCAGAGAGCTATAGGGACTCTGTCTTGCATAAGATGTAACTTGTATCACCACTATCCATACTTTTAGAGTGCTGCTGGATTGTTCTAAACCTGACTTTCTATATCAGTTCTTGCCTATAGTACTTGACTAATAAATACTACCTCCTGAAATCGTCTTTGGCATTCTATAATTTATAGGAAATATTTTCTTCCCATTTCACTGCTTTCGTTTTTTGTTTTTGTTTTGTTTTGCTGTCATTGAATTTAGGATTTCTACAGTGCAAACATTCACTAATTGGAGAGAAGATCTGAAATTAATGGGTAACAAGCACATAAGCCATTGCTTTATAAAGCAAGTACCTTAAAGGCCTGATGTCTATGATTCAAAGTTGTCTAGAGGTGTCACCTAAAACCTCTGTCATGGATTCCTCATGGAATCTGGGAATCCTGTTTGAATTACTGATTTGTCTTCTTTCAGACTCAATATTAGTAAGCTGACCCCTCACATTCATGGCTTCCACTATTGTGGGTTCCAACCATGAATTCTACCAAATGTGAATGAAAAATATTGGTAAAAAAAATAACAAGATGGTAATAAAAAATAATACAAATAAGAAAATAATAAACTAGTTACATAGCATTTACATTATACTAGGTATTATAAAAAAATCTAGAGATGATTTAAAATATATGAGATGATATGTAGGAGCTATAAGAAAATACTATATAATTTTATAAAAGGGACTTAAGCTTAGATGGACTTCAGTACCCACAGGGATCCTGGATCCAATCCCCCTCAGATATTGAGAGATGAGTGTAATTTGAAATTTTGGCATGGATATGGCATCCTTGACTATTTATAAATGCTTTTGAAGTTGGCATGTTATTTACTTTTAACAAAAACCTCTTGATGTAGTAAGTAGGGGGCGGGGTAGTATTATCTTCATTTAACATAGGAGACACTGAGGTCCAAAGAGGACTAATGTTGCTTGCTGGGGGCTACACCATTGGCCCATTCATTTATTTATTCATTCATCTCAAATATTATTGCATGCCTAGCCTAGCACGTGCTAGCATCTGGGATTGGTATTTACCACACTGAAATTAAAAAGATCTGTTACTGAACCCAGGTTGCTCCCAATCTAACAAAGGAGATAGACACACAAAGAACATGGTGAACCAATAAACTTACTTAACAAATATTTACTGAGACCCTACTAGGTGCCTGGTACTAGGGATAGAGAAACAGTCATGGTAAAATCCATGCTCTCATGTTGGGGAGACCCAGAAAATAAATAAGCATTTAAGATCTTAGGTGGCAATAAATGCTTTGAAGAAATGTCAGAAAGAAAGGTGGCAGGTGTGGAACAGAGGAATTTTAGATCAGAGCTAGAGTTAGAGAAGACCTCTCAGATAAGTAGCATGTGGGACAGAATCAAATAAAGGAACATGTCCCAGGAGTCCAGGAACGGGGAGTGTCAAGTGCAAAGTCCCTGAGGCAGAAGCAAGCTTTGTGTGTTCCAGGAGCATGGCAGGAAAGGCAGTGGGGCTGAGAAGGAGTAGATGAGGGAGGATGGAGAAGGGAGGAAGGTGTGGGGAGACAATGGAGGATTCTCAGTAAGGACTATGGATTTGTTTTTCCCAATATGATAAGAAGCCACTGCAAGGTTTTGAGCAAATAAATGATATAACCGAATGATGTTTTGTCAATATTACCCTCATTGCTATGTTGAGAATAGACTATGGAGGTTGGCAGCAAAAGCATGGTGGTCAATTTGAAGACTGTTGCAAATGGGCCACTGGAGAGGTGATGGTGGTTCTTACCAATGCGGTAGACATGGAGGTGAGAAGAGATGATGAGATTTGGGATATTATCTTTAACAATTCTACTGGTGTTTGGGTATTGGCTGTGAGAAGAAGACAGTAATGTGAGCACACAGAGAAAAGATACGGCTATAGGTCAAGTTTGCTGGGAGACCATTTTTGAGTCTTGCAGGTTTGGGTGCAAGGGGGTTATCTGGGAACACACTCATAGAAGCACTTGTCAGGGAGTGAAGGCAGCTGAAGAGAGGAGTGAAGTCAGCTGAAGAGTTATGCTGTGAGGCAGTCCTGAAAGAGGCTGCAGCTGACCCCATGGGCAGCTCGTGAGCTGGGATAACCTTTTATTATTGTCCCATTGGAAGAAAGGGCCAGACTTTTGCAGCCACAGATCAACCAGCTATTATATGAAGCACTCTGTCCACAGGGAAGGGAGATAGCTATGGAGGATGTTGCTACTTTCTGCTGAGGGCAAGTTCTGGAGAGAGATTCTTCTGTGACTCATTAGCAGCCAATACTCCCAGGGAGTGAGGGCATCAGTGCTGAAGGGGACTGGGTGGCTCACCACACCACCCACCACATTTTTTTTTTTTTTTTGAGACAGAGTTTCACTAGGTCACCCTTGGTAGAGTGCTATGGCGTCTCAGCTCACAGCAACCTCCAACTCTTAGGCATAAGCGATTCTCTTGCCTCAGCCTCTCAAGTAGCTGGAACTACTATAGTAGGGTGACCAGACGTCCTGATTTTGGTGGGACAGTCCCGCTTTTCAACAATTTGTCCCGTGTCCCACAGCGTTTCATAAAAGTCCCAATTTTTGGAAAGAATGCATGAACGGGCTGGAGAATAAGAAGGGAATATACGGTTTTCAGCCGCCATATGGTTATTTCACCAGATATGAGTTTTATATTATTTTTGTTAATTTTATAATGTTAAACTGTAATAAATAATTGCTGAGAAGTGATTATCAAGAACTGTTTATCAAAGTTTGCATTGTTGTCAGGCCCTGCCTGCCCCATCCCCTGCCCCGCACCCCAGCTCCGTCCCCCCCATGTTGTCCCGCCTTACAGATGTTAAAATCTGGTCACCCTAAACTACAGGCAACTGCCACAATGACAGGCTATTGTTTTGTTTCAGTTGTCATTGTTGTTTAGCTGGTCTGGGCTGGTTTGAACCCACCACCCTCAGTGCATGTGGCTGGTGCCATAACCACTGTGCTACTGGCATCCAGTCCACCCACCACAATTGCCCCCTCCAGTCCAGGTTGGAAAGTGTCAGGGAGGACTTCTCAGAGGAGATGATACTGGACTGGCTTCAAAGGACCCCAGGCTACTTTTCTTTTACATGATTTTTATTGTGAATGAGAAGGTGCTAAGGCTCAAAATTAAGTACCAAAATGGCTTTAATTATGCTCATTTGTTAAATCTTAAACTAAGCTGAACTCTGATATTAATTGCCTTTTAAACTAAAGTGTTTTCAACTCCCCAAACTATAATAAATCCTTCAGATTTACAGCTAAGCCATTATATATATATATTGATTCAGAGCATAAAACTATTTTCTGAAGCAAAATTGATATTCCAATTGGTTCAAATTTCTGGCAACCAAATATTCCTCAATAAACAGAATTCTAACATGCTGATATTTTTAATAGCCCCTATTGGCAGGAAGTCCTTTCCAAGGGTGAACATAAATCCTATTTGGTACAATTTGGGACATTTCCTCTAGGATTTTCTGCAGAGGAGCTGGAGAGGGCCTTGTACCAGGATCTTGCAATAGGCTATTCCAGTACTTAAGGCCTATGTGTTATGATGGTTTCCATTGCCCTCCAAGGGCAATGGAAGATGTTGGGCCTGAAAACTTGCAGAATATGTTATGAAGAATGCATGTCCAGTGAATAAGCTGTGTGTTATGTGTGCAGTGTTTGCATCTTTGGATATTGTTAGGGCTATGCGTGTATGTGTACACACATAGGTATGCAGAAAAGCATGATGGGTGTGAGGGAGAAGGTGTGTATGAATATTTTTGTATGTGTTTGTGTGAGAATCTGCATGTAAGGGGGTATATTTATAATGCATGTATGCCTGGGCAAGTGATTCCTGTGTATGTATATATTTAGGGGTGTGTGTGTGTGTGTGTGCACACATGTGTGCATACCTGAGAGTGAACATGTGTGGGCATGTCATTAGTTCTTCCCAGCCACATCGGGTAATCAGATCTCACGGTTCCCTGGCAGGAATAGAAACACCAAGGTCAGGTTTCTCACCTGTAGCAATATTACTCTAGTGATGCTGCTCCAAACATTTCCTCAGGGGCCTCTCTAGTTCTTCCCTCTCTTCCCATCAGGGGTCAAGGCCCAGGGGGGGGGCTCAGGCAGTTTCCTGGCCTTTGGAGCTGCTGCTCTGATGTCTGCCCCAGGAGCCTTGGATGTAGCAGTCTTGTCATGTTGGACAAAGTGACAATTGATGATCAGAACTGAAGCTGTCCAGAAACCCAACTTCTTCTGCCCAGGGTCCTTTGATCTGCCCAGTTTTGGAGGGGAACAGAGTCTGGCACAGGTGCTTTTGATGGGGCTTAGCCAATGAGGGGGCTGTAGGCTGGGCCTACCCAGTCCCCACAGGCTCTGCTGCCCAACTGCCCTGTGAAGACCAGGCTACAGAAGCAGGCTGGTTGGGAAGGAGCCTGCCATGCTACATCCTGTACCTTAGCCTCAGTGGAAAATCACCATCTGGGTGCTTCATCGAGTGATGCTTGGATCTCAGAGATGCAGAAGCCCATTCTTAGAAACATTGCTCTTTCAACCACCCATTTATCAATTCAGCTAGTATTTATGGAGAACTTACAGAGTCAGCAGAGCAAAGTTATTACGTGCTCAGACTTTTGAGGCAAAATGCTTGGATTAAACTTAGCCACTTGTTAGGTGTTCTAACTTGAGTGAGTTAAGTAACTTGCATGTGCCCCTCAATGTCTTCATTTTCTCACATAATGGGGTTGTTATAAGGACCCAATCAGAGAGTATCGATAAGGAGCCTGATCCCTATTCAGTCCTCACAAATATTATCTACTGTTGTCATGGGTGTGGGGAATGCTGTGCAGTTGACTGAAGTCATATCAGCTCTGTAGTCCAATGACCTTGGTTCAAATCTCAGTTCCAGATGCTGGCCCCATCACTTTCTAGTTAATATAGGGTTATTATGAGGATAAAGAGCTAGTACATTTAAGGTATTTAGAATAGTGTCTGGCAAAGAATAAGTGCTTCATAGAAGTTAGTTTTTAGTATAATGACAACTTGGTACAAGGCCATGTCCACTTCTGTAATTTTAACTGCTACTCCCTGACTCTCTAGTCCCAAATTCGATCATGTAGCTTTCCTGTTTAAATTTCTCTAGTGGATTCCATAGTTCAGAGAATATTCCAAACCGCTTAACATGGCATTTAAGGCTCTCTGCCATCTGTCCCTGCTTACCTCCTTAATGTTGTAGGTCAGAATCCCTTCCCTCCCCTGCCCTCTAAATCCCTACTCCCCAGATCTGCTGGGCTATTTGTTTGCTATAAGCATGCAGATTCTGCAAGCCCTTTAAAGTCTTGTCCCCTCTACCTGGAATACCTGTGAACATCTTCTATTTTGCCATATGGCAAATACTCCTTAAACATCTACTAAACAGATTAACTCTATCTTTCCCTCTTCTTAGGTTGACAAACTTGCTGGACGTCTTCCCCTTGGAGTTCAGTGGCTCCTTAAGCTCAGCTGATTCATGATATTCCCTACCCACTTCTTCAAGCTGCCTCTCTGTAATTCAGTATATGCCACATCCAACCACATGATCTTCCAGCCGGGCAACTGGAGTTATCACTGAAGTCCTTGCTCATTCATAATCACTATCTACCCAACCCAAGCCATTTCCATGCCTTTGAATATCAAAAATCTTGAGACTTTATTTAGTTGACTCCATAACTATTTCTTCTGTTTGTCCCCTCCTCTCCATGCACATGCTCATTTCCACTCTATGGATTTGCATATAAATCTTATATTCCTCCAGGACTTGAGAAGTTTCCCATCATTTCCGGGATAGCCTCTGGACTCCTTGGCAGCACTCTTGGGCCCTCTAAGACCTGAGTTGTCTTCATTCTCCACTCTCACGTCTCCTCATTGCAACCAGTGCCTGACAACTCAACCTTCCAGAATATGCCAACTTATACCCACAACAAGCTCCTTGGATGGTTGTTCCCTGGACTGCTCAGAATGTACTTCTCCCTCTTCCTCCCCTACAGCAGTGCCCAACTATGGCCTGTGGGCCGCGTGCAGATTATGTGAGAATTTTTTTGATTATCTCGGGCATCAGATATCAGGAAAATTATGCATGGATCTTGTTTTTGATCATTAGTTTTCCTTAGTTATTGTGTGGTCCAAAACAAGTCTTCTTCCAAAAGGTTGTATGCCCTGTGCCTAGAATATGCCTCCTCTCTCCAGAAATTTGGCACAAATGCTACTTTGTGACATCTTTTTGGAATCTTCCTCTATATCCTCTCATACCTCCTGCTACCAGCACACCGAGTCTATTGCTCCTTCTGGGTGGTCTCACAGCTCTTAATGATTAGCTGGTCATGCTGTATCACATCTATTAATTTAAAAAATGTGTTTATAGACTATGAATCTTTTGAGAACAATTGTGTAAACTTGGGTTTACAATTCTGTCTGAGCCTCATGCTCTTCATCTACAATATGTTGGCAGGCCCAGCCACACCTCCTTCACAGGGCACTGTCAGCGTGAAATGACACAATGTGTGACAAGGGTCTTGGCATTTGGCAAACAAGAGTGGTTTTATGGTCTTACTGGCAGAAGTGATGCTTGTCATGAGAGAGTTCCAGAGATGAGAGCCCAGAGAGCTCACAGTCACCCCCACTGAGTTCTCAGCAGTTTAATGGTGCTTTCAAGTAGACTCAGTGAAATGACTCCATCAATTTCTTCAACTCTGTACAACTGAGAAACTTTGTACTCATTATCTTGCTTTTTGTATCACAACTTCCTTGTATGAAATATGGAGATAATAATAATACTATACTTATCTCACAGAGTTGTCATGAGAACTAAATGATAGTTTGCATATAGAGGTATTTGTGTTGACTATTGTTATTATTAATGAGTGAGTGCCAGGAAGCTGGATCTATGCTTAGATGATGATGTTTCATAAATAAATTACTAGACTCTTGAAGGAGTTGCTTAAAGATACAGGTATTTAAAGAGATAGAAACTTGGAGATTCAAAGACAGTGACAGCAATGGTTGCAAAGGGCTATAAGGTAAGACATAAAATCCCAGCCCTGAATGGAGAACTTCTACCCTGCTTTCAAGCTCAAAAACAGAAGTGTGGGGTATGTTGCTCATTGAGTAGCTCAAACCTAGAGAAGAGTAGGAAGACTTTTGTAGCAATGCCAAAATGGTGCTAATGACTTCCCATAATTTGGTAATAGGGGGTCAGAGGTCACTTCCACTTTCCATCCCCAACCCCTTTCCCCATGATGGACAGAGGACTCTGCTGTGTCAGTGCAGTGCTCAAAACTCTTGCTGCCTGCCAATGTTGCCTAATCCTTGACTCCCCCAGCCAATGTCATGGTTAAATGCTGAACATAGTGCAACAGTTTGCATCAGTCACACTGACAGCTTCACCACTTACTGGATATGATCTGGACAGCCTGTAACTTAGCCTGTTTCTAACTCTACTTTCTTGCCTATAAAGTAGAGATAGTATCAATACCAATCTCATAGTTTGCAGTGAGCATGACATTAGATAATGCATATTATCAGCGTTCGGTATTTGGTTTATTTTAAGTGTTTGATACATGCTGGCTCTTTTGATTAATTGACTATAGGCTGCCCCACTCTCCCCCACCCACTCTTTCCTGAACCAAGGAAAGAACATTGAGTTCATATGTCAAGATACCTCTCCCTTGCTTGTTAAGTGGCAATAGCATGTTATGAATGCTTTGTCACTGCCATACTTTCACTAGACCTCACCTCACAGAAGTACAATGCCCAAATGCCTCTGTCTGGCAGCCAACACCGTCCTCCAGCTTTATCTTCAGTGACCTTTATTCTATATATACCCGACACCTCATACTAACTGGGCTTTTCTAAATGATCCTACCTAAGTCTGCCCTTTCTTGTTCCTGGGCCTTTGCTCCTCCTGTTCCCACAGCCTAGCAGGCTCTTCCCCTACCCCTTTGCCTTTCTCAAATGCTACCTCTTCTAGGAAGCCTCTCTTAATTTTCCCATTGAATGGAACCATTCTTTTCTTGGTCTCTTCCCCACTTCACCTTTAGATGAGTGTCTCAACCCTACCTCTCACTCTGGCCACTCCATGTGTACTGAACTGTAAGTTTCTTTAGAGAAAAGATTTTTATCGCACTCACTGCTATGTCCCTGGCATAGGTCCTAGCACACAGTAGGTTTTGACACATTGTATTTTCCTTTTTATTATGTAACCATCAGGGACAATTTATGGATCCCCTAAATGTCTCTACTTTGAGAAAGATAGAGTTGTCAAGAATAGGGACTGCCACCTAGTTGATGGTGGTACTTAGAAGTTTGATTTCTTCCCAAGCAGAGCCTGAGACAAGGACTTAGTTTCAAGAGGTCTAAGGATATAATCCCAATAAGCAGATGTGGGGGAGAAAAGTCCATAGCAGGGTGTGCTATTGGGATTGCCTGTATTCCCCTGAGGCCTTCTGAGTGGTGTCCAGATCACTTCCCATGATGACTTCCCTGAAGGACAGAAAGCTAGAAAGTTTCCCTCCCAGCTCTCAGACCCTGTTAATTGAGGTTTGCTTCCTTGAGGTTATTAGTTCCTGCAATTCCAGGCTCTGCATATGTAAAGGCCAACCCACTTCTCATCAGGTTGGCAATGGCCTTGGGTCACAGTTAAGTCCTGGGCCTTTGTTTTGCAACTGCCATGAACAATAGTAGGCTTAATAATGGCCCTTATAGACATCAAGTTTTTATTCCTAGAATCATAAATGTTATCTTATGTTGAAAAAGTATCTTCACAGATGTAATTAAATTAAGGATTCTGAGATGGAGAGATTACCCTGGATTATCTAGATGGACCTAAGTATGATCAAAAAATGTCCTTAGAGAGGCATCTGGAGAAGGGATACAGACCAAAGAAGAGAAGGCAATGTAAAGATGGGGACAAATACTGGAAGTACATGGCCACAAGCCAAGGAATGCTGGCAGCTATCAAAAAATGGGAGAGGTAAGAATTGAATTTGCCCCAGAAATTCTGGAAGATGTATGGCCCTGCCAACTCCTTGATTTTGACCTAGTGATGCAGATTTCAACCTTTTGGACTCCAGAACTGTGAGAAAATAAATTTCTGAGTCAGAAAGTTTATGGTACTTTTTTTTATAGCGACCACAGGAAGCTAATACAGGGATAGGGCACAATACATTGCTTCTTGGCTTATGATTATACTGCAAACTGGAAAACAACCTAATCCCTCAGGGTTTTGCCCTAAACAGGTGCCTAGCTATGTGCTTAATGGGTCATTCCATTATGCTTACAGACCTGAATTCTCTGATTGCTCACCATTATTCATCAGAAAATACATCTTTATAGATATTTTGGCAATAGCATTTCTGAGCAACCAGATCTAAGGTTATGAGGACTGGTGTGAATTTATATGAGATGCCTCTTCAAGGATACAGCATGACCTTGCTAGGTTACAGAGAAATAAAGGGCAAGTGAGACCTTGAGCCAGAATCTATCTCCAACTTTGTTCACTTTCTCTGCAGAATGCTTAGATTAAGTGGGTTTCTAATTTTTAGCTATAGAAACATGCCTGATGATAGCTGCTTCAGTTCTAGAAGTTTACACTTTGCATATTTTCTATTTTCTACTCAGATCCCACACTGAATTAAGAAGTAAAACATCTGAACCTCAGCAAGACCCTTTGTTTTTGCTTTTTCTTTCTTTCTTCCCACCCCCATCCCCATTCCCCATGTGGAAGGATCATTATAGCTTAAATCTTCTTCTGCAAAGCAAAATGAGCCAATTTATTCTTCTAGCCGACAAGCGCCTGGGCCTGTCTTCCTCTGTAGCACAGAGCGCATGTCCTCCTTGGCAAGGAGAGAAAGAAAAGGCTATTGAGTACTTTTATTCCCCGTCTGTTTGATAAAAAAGCATGTTTGTTTTTGTTCATAGATTTAAAGCCCAAAATGGGCCAGTACTGTAAATAAAACATGCAATCTCATTTGAAAAATTTATTACAAGGAATTTTGTTTATGATTTCATGTTCTCCAGTAATAATTAATTGGAGGTCTTCTGTGGTCCCCATAGACCACCAATCATTCAGACTGTATGAAAAGATGATCCAACACAGCCTCTTTTCCGTCTCTAATCCATGGCCAAAGAAACTGTCTCTGGTTTTGCTACCACTTTAGCAAACTATCTTTTGTCTCCCTCAAAACTGAACTGCTGATAACTTACTGTCGATTGGAAGTCTTACTGATAATGTGAACAGTGAATTAATACATATTTTGTATGTTACATGGTATTCTTACAGTAAGGTAAGCTAGAGAAAGGGAAATGCTATTACCAAAATGCTAAGGAGGCGAAAATACATTTACTATTTATTCAGTGGAATTGGCTCCTCCTAAAGGTCTTCATTCTCACCAGCATCACACTGAGAAGGCTGAGGAGGAGGAGGAAGAGCAGGGGTTGGTTTTGCTGTCTTGGGGGTGGTGGAGGCCAAAGAATATTGCACATAAATGGACCTGGGTGGTTCAAAGCCATGTTTGTTGAAGGAGCACCCTCAATAATAAAAATAGTCCCAGTCACACAAATGATAGTAACTAATGTTTTTTGAGTATTTTCTGTATTGGGCACTATGCTAAGATCTTTTCATATGAATTATCTCAGTCCTTAATGATAGCTACTTCAGTCAGGACAGGCTGAGTTATGCTGTGGTAACATGTCAAAATCTCAGTGGTTATGATGAGGCCAATCTCTCTCTTGCCACCTGTTCATTGTGGGATGACAGAGGTTTTGCTGTGCATGCTTCTCCCTCTGGAACCTAAGCATTCAATCTAGAACAAGGCTTTAGTGGCAGAGAAAAGGAAAGTGAAGAGGGTCTTACATTGGCTGTTAATGGACACAAATCATTTCTCTCTCTCTCTCTCTCTCTCTTTTTTTTTTTTTAAGACAGAGTCTCTTTCTGCTGCCCTGCAGTTGAGTGCCATGGTGTCATCATAGCTCACAGCAACCTTAAACTCCTGGGCTCAAGTGATCCTCCTGTCTCAGCCTCCTGAGTAGCTGGGACTACAGGTGCCTGCCATGACACCTGGCTGGTTTTGCTATTTTAGTAGAGATGGGGGTCTCACTCTTGTTCAGGCTGGTCTTGAACTCTTGAGCTCAAGGGATACACCCTCCTCAGCCTCACAAAGGGCTAGGATTATAAACACTCATCATTTCCACTCACAACTTGTTGGCAGGAACTAATCGCTTTCTGCTCACAAGGTCAGAAGATACCATCCCACTAGGTCACCCAACAGGAGGGGCTAACTGAAAATATTTAGTGAACAGAGTTTTTCTTTTTTTTTTTTTTTTTTGAGACTGAGTCTCACTATGTTGCCCTTAGTAGTGTGCTGTGGCATCACAGCTCACAGCAACCTCAAAATCTTGGGCTTAAGTGATCCTCTTGCCTCACCTTCCCGAGTAGCTGAGACTATAGGTGCCTGCCATGATACTTGGCTGTTTTCTGGTTGCAGTTGTCATTGTTGTTTAGTTGGACTGGGCTGGGATTGAACCTGCCACCCTTGGTGTATGTGACCAGTGCCCTACTCACTGAGCTACAGGCACTGAGCCAGTGAACAGAATTTTTAACCACACAAAAACCTTACAAGGTAGGTACATCAAAAAAATTATTTTATAGATTTACATATCACAGATTAGGAAACTCAGGAACAGAAGGGATATGAAACTTCCCCTAGGTTGGGCTTCTAGTAAGCGATGGAGTTGGGATTCAGATTTAGACATGTTCCTGCTCCAGCCCCAACACATGTGTGTATGTACATGTACACAAATGTAAGCACACACACACTCTCTCTCACACACACATCTGTTATAGGTGCTGTTTGAGCAGACCAGGTCTTGCTGGGTCAGTGTATCCTGTGTGTGGATTCAGGAGTAGAAATAGAGGGGCGAGTGTGACCCAAAGTCCCTAGAGAGCATCAGGGGTCAAATAGGGAAACTAAGTGTAGTCACTCATCCAAAATGCAGGATCAAGGCCAAAAGGGAAAAAGAAAAACAAAACTAAAAACAAAAAACTAAAAGACAAGGGTTAATAACAGGACAAATTGAATGGGGGATATCATTGGCAGCAAAGAGGAACTGGTCAGCGCTGGACACCGACCACAAAGAGTCCTTTGTGTTGCTGTAGCGTGGGTGGGCTTGGCTGCTTTAAAGTCCCAAGGAAGAAGCAGCACATGACACATTCTCCCAAGGCTGCCTCTGCCAATCTCCATTCTCACTGGGGTGTGTGTCCTCCTCAATGTGCAGGAGGTGGGAAAGAACCCAAAAATGGAGGATGGGATCTTCTTTGGGAGGCGGACTTGGCAGGGTTGCAGCTAAAGGAGGCTCTCTCTGGGGTTAGACCTTCATGTGAAACTGGCCTGACCCCTTGTCATAATGGATTTAGAGACAGAAATACTCCTGTGCCATGATTCCCTTTCTGACTCTAATTCCACCTCTCATTCTTGCTGCTAGTTCAAGGATTTTTTTGAGCTATGTCTGGCAGGATCCTTCCTGTCTAAGAATGAGTGACAGAGTTTAATGAAGGGACTATTGGCAAAGGAGTAGATAGGATTAATGTGACACAGAGGGATGATGAGGGAGGTAATTGCAGGATGCTGTTACTAACCCTGGATCTGAGGGGCAGGGGCATGAGCAGTTGCCAGACTTGGGCAGAGCTGTGGCTGTAAAAGAGCACCCCCCGACTTCTCTCTATTTCTACCCTCCGATCTGCTGATGAAGCCCTCCCATTGGATAAACTCAACCAGAAGCCAAAGGGCAAGGGAAGCCAAGTAATGCATCTGTAAAGCCCATCTTCCTGGCAGGAGAGAGAAGGGTGGAGGGAGCAAAAATATCCAGCACACACATGCTATTCTGGGTTTCAGGTCTTAATGCGTCAGGTGAGCCTTCTCTCATCAACTCATACTGGCACTCAACTACCCTGTGGTTACTCACTTCTGTGACAGCAGTGGTGGTCCATTGGCTGCTATTCTAGGGAATGTCACTTACTCATCCAATTCAGCCATCTGCACAAAAAAATTTGAGCAACTATTGTGAGGCAGTCCTTGCTAGTTTAGTTTACTTTTTGATACAGGGTCTTACTCTGTTGCCTGGGCTAGAGTGCAGTGGCATCATCATAACTCACTGCATCCTCCAACTTCTGGGCTCAAGCAATCCTCCTGTCTCAGCCTTCTGAGTAGCTGAGACTATGCCATAACCAGATCATTTTCACTCCCTTGGAGAGAGCAGGGGAGGCTTATAGAAGGAGGTGGTGCCTTGCCGTTTCTTGATAGATGGAACCATGGACTACACAGAAAGGAGCAGGGAGGACGTTGTGAGGGAGGGGAGAGGGACTGGGAGTGATGGGAAACCAGTGCAAGCAAATGAGGTGGAGGTGACAGTGAGTTAGTGACAATGGGGAGCATGTGTGAGAACTAATGAGGTCTGCAGGCTACGGGCAAGGATTTCACAGATGCTTTGAATTACCTTTCAGCCAATTGGCACCAAAACATACTAGGGAAATGCTTGATTTAGTAGCAGGGTTAGGCCTTGGTTGAAATTTTCTTGCTGCCTATTGTTAGATGTGTAAGTTTATGCAAGTTTCACAGCTTTCTTGAACTTTGGTTTACTCATGACTAAAGTGTAGAGAAATATCTGATTGGGATGATTATTGCTATGATTAGTCCTGGAACATTTGGCATAGTATTTGGCACATATCTAAATATTCTTCTTCTTTTTGGCCTAAGAAATGAAAAATAAAAGTTAAGCTGTGACAGACAAAATAAAGAGCAGTTAAGTTTCAGGTAGGAAGTTGATTTTCATGACAGTTAAAAACACAGGCCCCCTGGATTCAACACTGGTCGTCTCCATTTTCCAGCTGAATTAACACGGATAAAATGGTAAATAACCTCTTTGGGCCTCCATCTTTTTTTATTTGTGAAATACATTTTCACAGCTTATGTTCTGGAGTTGAGGAAATGCTGAGGAGTTTAGCATGTTCCCTGGTACAGGTAAGGGCAGCTGGAGTGTCTTCACTACTGACTCTGAATGCTCCCAGTGGTGTCCTGGTTCTCACCTGCACTGGGAGAGAACTCCTACTTTGAGGCTGAGAGGCAGTGTTATGGAGAGGAGAGCAGATGTATGGCTCTTACTCATAAGATGTGCAGGGGAGAAGAAAGTACGTATAGGAAGATGTGACAAGCAGGGCCCCTATCCAGTACCTGGATCTCTCAGCTCTTAACCAGCCAATAAACAGCAAAGTTGGAAGCACCCTTAGGGAACCTATAACTCCCACTGCAGAAGCAGCGCTCAGTTGAATTCTGGTGCAGACAGTTTGGGTATATAGAGGTGTGTCAGAACACAGCGATGTGCATTGGTGTGTATGTCTATGTATACGTGTTCACTTTAAAACACTACATGATCCTTCACTGCAGAGTGCTTCTGTAGCCTGACATGAGAATCTTACTGATCGAGGGTGGGGCAGTCTGGTGCATCTCAGAAATAGCTTGTTTGTCAGACACAGCCTACCCAGTAGCAATACTACTTGGGTGAAGATCAATCACACTCCATTTTCAGAATGTATAAGCTTTATTCAAAGAAGTTGCACAAGAAAAGAATAGTCCAAGCATTTTGCATTAGTTTTGAAACACATCAGAAATATGCATATCTGTAAGTATGTAAACATATATACACACCTATGTGCACACACAAGGGCTGTTCGGAAAGTATCTAGTCATGTAATATGAATAACAGTATTAAGAATGTCTGGATGCTTTTTGGATGGCCCTCGTATGTGTAAAGATCTATGCCTTATCCACATTTTTTAAATTATAAAGTATTTTAGCTTTTATTGAGGCGTACTTAATATTATAAATTATATATCATTTACATAATAAATTATAAAATTATTTACAACAAAATGCACAAGTCTTAAGTAGTTTGACAAGTTTTGACAATTGTGTATGCGTAAGTAACCACTAACCAAAGAGAGACAGAGAGTATTAGATCATCTCAGAATGCTCCCTCAAGACCCTTTCCAGACAATCCTTGCCTCCCCTATTTTAATTCCCAGAAGACAACCACTGTTCTGACTTCTATCATTATAGATTATCTTTGTTTGTTCTTAGATGTCATATAAATGGAATCATACTATATATTCTTTATGTTTGGCTACTTTTACATGACATAAAGCTTTTGACAGTCATTGATGTTGAACATATCAGTAGTTCACTCTATCTAATTTTTGGACATGTGGATATCCATTGTAAATATCCACTATTTATTTCTTCAGTTGCTGAATAGCATGTAGATTGTGTCCACTTGGGGGCTTTGGTGAATAAGGCCGCTATGCATATTCTTGCAAAGGTCTTTTGTGAACATATACTTTAATTTTCTTGGATAAATAACTAGAAACGAACTGGATGGAACATATAATAGGTGTAGATTTAACTTTACCAGGGTCTATAAAACCATCCTCCAGAGGGTACCAGCAAAGCTTGAGAGTTCCAGGTGCTCCGTACCCTCAGCAAAGCTTGACGTAGTCAGTCTTTTTAATTTTATTTATCCTAGTGAGGGTTTAGTGAAATCACATTATGGTTTTCCTTGTTTTTTTTCATCTGTTGGGTATCTTTTAATATGCTTATTTACCATCCATATATAATCTTTTGTCATGATATATTTAAATACTTTGCCATATGTTTATTGGTTTATTTTTTTTTTACTATTGCATTGTAGAAGTTCTTTACACATCCTGGATACTTGTCCTTTGTCAGATATACGTATTGGAAATATTTTCTACCAGTCATGTCTTGACTTGCCATTTCATTTATAGTATCTTTCAAAGAACAAACGTACTTAATATTGATGCCGTCTAGGTTATCAAAATTTTCTTTCTGTGGTTCATACTTTTTGGGTCTTCTCTAAGAAATATTTCTACCTCTAAGGATTTAAATGTCTCCTAATACTCATCTGAAATTTTTACGGTTTTCATTTTGAGTTTGGGCCCCTGATTAATTTCAGGTTAGTCTTTGTGTGTGGATTGTGAGGAGGTTCATTTATTTTCATAGCGATATCTAGTTGTTCCATTTGTAAAAAAAAAGAAAAACAAGCAAATACAAACAAAAAGACACTTGGCTTTTCCTATTGAATTTACTTGATAGTTTACTTGAAAAACAATTAACAATGTAAGTGTGAGTCCATTTCCAGACTCAATATTTTGCTCCATTGGTTTTCAAAAGCCATACTATCTTAACTAAAATGTAAGTCTAAAAATTAGCTAGTGTAATTCCTTCAATTTTGCTTTTTGATTTTTAAAATTGTTTTGGTTATTTTAGAGCCTTTGAATCTCCATATAAATGATAGAGTTCTTTGTTAATTTCCTTAAAAAGGGTGCTCGGATGTCAAATGAGATTTCATTGACTCTATATATCAATACAAGGGCTATACACATCTTAACAATATTGTATCTCTTAATCCATGGACATGGTATATATAGGTCTTGGTATTTATATAGTTCTTTAGAATTTTATTGCTGAATAGCTATCAATAGTTTGGGGGTTTTTTTGTAGTTTTCAGGAGAGAAGTTTGTATGACTTTGTTGGATATATTACTATATATTTGATTTTTGGTCATGATAATGTAAGCCTTAAAAGTTATTTCCCATTGTTCATTTCTTATACATAGAAATAAAATTGATTCTTATACATTGACTTTCTATCCTGCAGTCTTGCTAAATTAGTTTATTAGTTCCAGTAGTTTTGTTGGTAGATTTTATAGTGTTTTCTATGTATATAGTCATTGCATGTGCAGACACCAACAATTTTACTTTTTCCTTTCTAAACATCACATGTTTTCTTTCATTTTCTTGCTTATAGCACTGTTTAGTCTTCCAAAACAATTTCAATAGATGTAGTGAGAGAAGATATCCTTTCCTTGGTTCTGATATTAGGACAAAAGTGGGCAATACTTCGTTATTAAGATGTTAGCTATAGTTTGTTTTTTTTTTTAATTGTTGGAGATTCATTGAGGGTACATTGATTGCATTTGTAAGGTAAAGTTCCTCTTATAATTGTGTCCCAAGAGGTGTGTCATACCCTGTGACCAACCCCCCTTGGGTTTAGGGTTTTTTAATCAATATGTATTATAAGTAACCAAGGCTGGGCATGATTGT